>VYZX01010478.1:319935-339777 GCA_013401335.1 Brachypteracias leptosomus
CTGAGCTCCACTGCAGGCAGTGGGATGGCAGCTGGGATGGATCAACTGCCTGGTGAAGGTTCCTCATCCAGTGCTGCCTCTCCCAGTGATGTGGTGGCAGCATCCTCCATTTCAGAGGGTGATGGAGCAGGACCCATCCCAGCTGCAGCCCTTGGCCCCAATAGCCTGTCCCCAGCCTCTCCGGACAGTGGAACTGGCCCAGAGCTCGCTCCAGTGCAGGGGGCTGAGAATGCAGGAGATGTGGCACAGGCAGGAAACACAGAGACTGAAAGTCCTTACATGGAGATAAATCCTTCAGCCTTCAGTGCTCAGCAGGATCCTGCTAACACTGCAGAGCTGCCAGCAGGAGAAACAGGAGCTCTAGTGAATGCTGGATTGTCCCCTCCATCAGCTCTTGAGGATGGAGCAGGAACAGGAGAAGTCCCGGCACGGGGACAAGTGTCCCTGTCTGGTCCTGCACCTCCCGGTAGTGTTGGGCTGGAGCCCGACCTCTCAGGGGCTGAAGGACCAGGAGACCTATCCAGTGATTCTCCCAGCGTTCCCGAGGCTGATTACCCACCCCCAGGGGCTGCAGCTGGCCCTGTGTCTGGGACAGAGACACCAGCAAGCCCCAACCTTGGTGCTGCCCAGGGAGTGCCCGTGTCTTCATCCTCAGTGGATTCACAGCCATGGGGCACAGCAGCTGGTGCTTCCCAAGGAGCAGGTCTCCCTGGAGCTAATGGACCAGGCACCGGCTTGGCTTCGGCATGGGATGCTCCTGGCTCAGCAGCTTATGGACCAGCAGGACTCCCATCACCTGCCCTTGTGGACCAGCTTGGCACAAACCTGGAGCTGCCAACAGCAGAGGGACATGGAGCCAGCCCGGTGGAGCAGGCACTGGGAGGAGCAGGCAGTGAGACTGAGTTGGAGCCACCACTGAGTTCCACTGCAGGCAGTGGGATGGCAGCTGGGATGGATCAACTGCCTGGTGAAGGTTTCTCATCCAGTGCTGCCTCTCCCAGTGATGTGGTGGCAGCATCCTCCAGCTTGGATCCAGCCAGCTCAAGTGCCCTTGGAGGAATGGGTTCTGCTCCTGGAGCTCTGCAGCCTTCTCTGGGTGCTGGACCTGGGGTCGGTCCTGGGGCAGGTGAAGAGGCTGGTGATGGAGGGTCCCTGGGGCAGTCCCAGGCCTCTAATGGACAGGGACAAGGTGTTTCAGGAGTTCCTGATGGAGAAATGGGAGCCATGCTGCAGTCTGCATCTTCTTCCCCATCTACAGAAGGATCTTCATCAGCTGGGACAAACAGTGGGGCTGCTAATGGAGCAAACCTTCCTGAAGCTGGTGGAGCCGGTGGTGGTTCTGCCACAGGCTTGGAGACTGCTGGCCCTGAGGAACCCCCCATGTCTGTCCCTGGCATTCAGAGTGGCGCTGATCTTGGACTTTCTGATGCAAAACTGAGCCAAGTCAATGTAGTGGGTCTGCCTGGAGGAGCCTCAGTGAACGGGGGACCTTCCCCTGGTACCAACCTGGGAGAGAGCACAGGAGCCATCATACAGATCACCTCAGGAGTGCTGGCCCCATCTGCACTCGCCTCACCCCAGGAGGTGCAGCCCCTGGTCCCGGTGACCCCAGAGAGCAGCAGCAGCTCCAGTGGCATGTCCTCCTTGCTGGCTGCTTCTCTGCCTCTTCCTGGGCATGGGCTGAGCTCAGGGCTGGCAGCCAATGGGGACCCACACTCTGCCCCTGGCACCCAGAGTGGGAGCAGATCCTTAGAGCCAGCAGCACCGGGTGGGCTGTCAGGAGATGCTGGAAGTGATCAGACATGGTCTCTTGAAGACGAGGTGGCTTCAGGGATGCCAGCACCTTTGGGAGAAGCATCCCCCCATGCCCCTCTGTCCCCCAATGCTGCCCCGGCACTGCCTTCTGCTCCACAGGGAGAAAACGCTGCAGAGGGGGTGTCCATCAGCCCCGGGCTTTCTGCTCCTCTTTCGGCACGTGAGTCGATAGCAGGGTCCTCTGCAGGGGGAAGGGGAGAGCTGGGGGCTGCTGCTCCAGAGGGGTCTGCCCTACCTCTGCCTCCGCACCAGCCAGGAAGCCCTGGAGCCCCCTCCAGGGATGCTGACAGCCCCATGCCCGGGGATGCAAGTGCCATGCTCCCCGGAGAGATGGCAGGGCGAGGGGACATGGCTCGGCTCCTTCCCAGTGCAACTGGAGCTGGGGCAGGTGTGGAGACCCCTGGTCGCACCCTTCTGGGGGGAAGCCCTGGCATTCCTTCAGCTGGGATTGCTGCTGGCAGCCCTGGATCAAAGACCCCAGGGCCAGGACCTGCTGGTGGCTCATCACCCACTGCCCTGCAGCCATTCTTGGGCCATGAGCTGACCACTAGCCTGGCCAAAGAAGCCCCTGCTGCTGGTGGGTCAAACCTTCCCACAGCCCACCCAGGCCAGGGGGGAGCCCAGGGTGGGTCTCCTACCGCTGCACGCCCACCCATATCCTGCAGCCCGGCCACAGCCAGCCCAGCCCTGCCAGCCCCCCTCCCCAGGGGCAAGGAGGTGTTCCCCAGGCCAGGAGCAGCCACTGTCACCTCCCAGGCATCGTCCCCAGTGTTTCCAGCTCTGCCAAGAGGGCCAGCGGCCGCCCCGACCCCACTGCCCAGTCCCACAGGTACGTGATGCTCATGGAGCAGCCTGGGCAGGAGGAGCACATCTGACCTGCTGATGGACTGTCCTAGGGGTATTTGGTGTCCAGAGATCAAGGGGACTATTTGAGGCCAGGACCCTCGTGGGAGATGCACCATGAGGAGCTCCTGCACATGAGCTTGCATTTTGGGCCGGCTGAGCCTGCCTTCAAGTATGGTCCAGTCAGCTGGAAAACCCATCTCCTCCAAATGCTTTGTTTTATTTTACAGACATAAATAGGCAGCTGGAGGCTGTAAATATCTCTAGAAAGAGCCGGGGGTGTTTAATTCCCTGCTGTCCCCCTACCATTGTCCCATAAGATGTTCTTCCCCTCCGAGGAGTAGTCCTTCAGTGTGGTGTCCCAATGGGGTTGAGGTAGGAGGGCAGAGCAACCACAAAGGCCATCACAGTGGCTTTAGGACAACTGTATACATGTAAGGCAGTGAAAGGGGTGGGAGCAAGGTCCCGCAAGGAAAGATGACATGTAAGGTGTCCCAGGTGGCTACTGGCAGTGTCCCCCCATCCTCCTGCTGCCCAGGCTGTGTCCCTTTGAAAGCAAAATCATTTCAGCCCTTTGAGTTTTTGGCCCAGACCACAGGTTTTATTCTAAGTGTGTTTCGGGGTTTGTTTTTTCTGTTTTCTTTTCCAGTTGCAGCTGTGCCCCTCTATGGGTATGGAGCAAGGGCAAATGACCGGGAGTACGTGGAAAGGAAGGTGGATTTTAATTCTCCACTTTTCAAGCCTGAGACTGGATTCCCATTTGGGAAAACTCTGCGTGACTCTCTCTACGTGAGTCTACCTTGGCTTGACTTGCTCTTGGGCAAGCGGACGGACGTCCTCCGAAAACCTGGAGGAGGCACCGGGAGCTGGGTACCTGGGATGGACCCTTGTGGGGACAGATCAGTTGTGATGCTGACGGGGTCTGTTTGCAGCAGGAGGTGACTTTGTGGCCATTTTGGTGGTGGTGGGTGATGGCCTTCCTTGGGTGTTGCTCGAGAGTGATCTTGGAAATGAGAGAGCTGCCACCCCCATGTCAAGGGGTCCTGCTGGTCCTGATCTCACCTGATGGAGGGATCCCTCTGCTCAGTTTACAGACAATGGACAAATAATTTTCCCCACCTCGGACAACAACATCTTCACATACCCCAACCCTCCTGTCAGTGGCTTCAATGGCCATGAAGAGGTTCCCATGATCGCCGTGTTTTGGGACAACGCTGACTTCTCCAGAGGCGTTGGCACCACATTTTACCAGGTGAGTGAAACCACCGGGTGTATGGTTGTATGAAACACCTTTTGATGACAAACTCATCACCTCTTCTCTGTCAGCCCCTTGAGATGTGTAATTAGTGGAGGTCCTAAGCAGTATTTCCCTTTTCTGGGTCAAATCTCAGAGCTGTTGGTCCTGTGTGTGTCACTTGAGCTGTCCAAATCTCACCCAGACCCTTAGTCACAGTGCTCCATGCATGACCCTGGTTTAGATCTGACTTTGCTCTACTGGGAGCTAACACAGATATTGATGTACCCAACCCACAGGAGTTCCTCACCCTTAACACGGCCAAGCCTCCATTTGTCCGTGATGTGGAAGCCAAGGTTCGGCGGTACCTGAGGTCCTCCTATTCTGCAGCCTGGACCCTGAAGATCACCTGGGAGAAGGCACCTGCCTACGCAGCACGGACTGACACCCGGAGGGTAAGGGGCTGATGGAGCTCAAGGGCTTGTTGAGTTGTCCAAAAAAACCCAAGACCCATGGGCAGTCACTTTGTCTGTTCTTGAAAATAAGAACCAGTTTTGTGAAAAAGGTCAGTTTTGAAGACTTTTGCCAAAAAGAACTGGGCTGTGCCCATGTTTTGTTGATTTTCAGGTTTTGGAGGGGACATATTTAGCTGAACTCTCCCTGCTCTGTAAAATCTTTCTCTTTAATGTGGTGGGAGTTCAGTGTGCACCAGACACACTGTTATTCAGAAGCATAGAATTGGGTGAATTTGAGGCTTCTCATGAAACTGCATCAAAGTAAAACCATCATATTTTCCATGCAAAATGTGAACCAGCCCAGGCTGTGTTTGCCTTGCACATCAGAACCTCAGCCCCACCATTCGCCCAGTGACCACACTCCTAATTATAAACGCAGCATCTTTACTCACTTTCTTACCTGTCCACAACACTTCTCCCCAGACGATCACATACCAGGCCATCCTGACTACTGACGGCTTCAGGTCCTACATCCTGATGCTGTACCAGGAGGGAGGAATGCAATGGGATTACACCAGGCTCGCTGCCACCAACGTGCTCATCGGCTACACCAGGTACAGCAGGCTCAGCCCCCGGCCCCTGCCTCCTCCAGGGACTGGGCTGTGTCCCACCTCCAGCTCCACCTGCTTTAGTCCTTACCCCCATGAAGTGCCTCGCAAGGATGAGGGCAGCCCAGAAGGGGTCTGCACATCCATACAGCCTAACATATAGGGGTCTCACAGCCAAGTGTGCCCCGTTTGTGGCTGGATCATGCTGCAGCATGCTGACTTGCTGGGCTCTGCTTGTTGTAAGATCCATACAGCCCTCTGGGGTCCCAGACCTGCAGCATCCTGGTGCTCTGGGTGGAGGGGAATGGGGGATGTTTGCTGAACTTTGTGCCAGTCAAAGGAAGGGATTTCCGCTGTTTGGCCGGAGCAGTCGCTTCCTGCCCCCTCGCATTCCGTCTGGCCCCTGCACGTAGGCTCCAGGGTTTGCTCATTAGCTGCAGCTGGGTGAGGAAGAGGTGGCCGGGATGGGATGGGAAGCGTGGGCGGCACAGGCTTGTGTGCCTGCCTGCCTGGACACGGCTGCTTGGGGCTTTCTGCTCCATATCTCCTGGCAAGATGCTCTAAGCCATGGAAGTTGCTCGCAGGGGCCTTGAGATGTCCACAGATGCAGCCTGTGGTGAAACGGGAGCATATGAAGCACCCAGAGCTGACTGAGCACCCTGTAAAGAGGAGGCAGTGGGCTGGGGGAGCTGGTACTCCTGTCCCTGGAGCTGTGATTGGGGTGCTGTGGGGTCCCACTGGCTCAGGATCAGGGCAATTGAAGGGCAAGCTGGGGCTGGGGCTGGGACAGCCCCACTAGGGAAGAACAACCCCTGATTTTTCCCTTTTCCTCTGCATGCAGCGGGGATGGATTTTACCGCAACGATGACCTGACTCGGAGACCTCCAGCCACTAAATATCGCCCTGACCAGTTCAGGGGCTACAACACAGGTAGTGCTGCACAGCCAGGAGGGTTCACACAGCCCCTTGGGGGGTTGGGGAAGGGCTGCACAGGGAGGGGAACATTCCCAAGGGATGAAATCCAGCCTGTCTCTGTGGCAAGGCTCTCACCGAGTTCACTGAGGCCAGGTTTTCCCCCCTGAACACAGAAAATGCTTCCCCTGGGTACTAGTTATGCCCTGAGGCTGAAGTATCCTTGATGTGTCCATGGACCCTTTTTGTAGCAATGGCTCTGTCCCAAGGTTTTCTTCTTTGGCAAGAGCCTGTACCCCCATTTCCCTGCTGTTGGGTGGCTGTTAAGCATGGGATCCCACAGCTGGAGGTGGGACCAGCATCAGCATCACCTGTCTCTCACCTCAAGCTGAAACTGCCCCTGCAGTCCTGTTGGCCAGAGGTGACAGCTCACAGTTTCTCTCCCCACTCAGACCTACGTGGGCTGTGGATTTACAAGCTGGAGAGCCGTGTGGGTGCCAACTACCGGCTGAAGTGCCTGGCGTGGACGGGGCGGCAGCAGGATCCACAGGCATGGAGCCAGGACCTGCCCTCCTGCCCCTGTTCCCTACAGCAAGGGCAGCAGGACCCACGCTTCAAGAACAGCCGCAGAGGCAAGTGGTCATGCTGCTTCCTCATACTCCTTGTCCCCGAGTTATCCCTCCTCACCTCCCCTGCAAGGGTGGATGAGTCCCTTCTGGCATGCAATCCCAAGGAAAATTGGGGAGGGGCTGCCCTTCTCAGCAGACAGGGAAAACAAGGAGGAGCAAGGGCTGACCTATCCGTGTCTTCTTGGACTGGCTGGAGTTGGTCTGAGCTGCATGGGATGGACCCTCCCCAGCACTGGTGTCTCATCCTGGGGGACCACTTGGATGGTCTTCATTAGTCCCTCCAAACCCTAGTGGGACTGATGGATAAGGAGCCAGCCCTGGCCCTCCCCGAGGGAGGGATGGTGATGGGGCAGAGCTGTGCCCGTGCTCACTGCTGCCCTGTTGCAGGCTGGTGGGCTGCCCGTGTCTCCATGCTGCATTCGGCCTCCCCCAACAAACACGGCGCCGGCGTCCGCTGCCTGTATGACAGCCAGGGACAGCTCATCGAGGGGCGGCAGGAGAGGTACTGGAGGTCCTCCAGGCAGGCGTCCCCATACCGTGGTAAGCACAGCCAGCCCTGGCATCCCCTGGCTGAGGCTGGCATCGCTGCAGCCTGTAGATCATTTTAATCTCTGTGCCAACCTGTTTCCTGACACGGTGTTGGCCTCGAAGGGAGCATGGAGCTGCCAAAAGCCGAGGCGAGCATCCTGCCATCCCAGAGCCAGCCCACCTCCCTCTCCTCTCCCCTCCAGCCCCTTACTCTCCTTTTTGCCTCCAGACCAGGAGCTGAAGTTGTACGACTGGTGCTGTAACCAGGCAGGCAGCGCCCACCTCTGTGCCCACTACAGCAACAAGAGACCGAAGATTGGCTGTGATGGATACCAGTCACCTGGCATGGGTGAGTTTGCAGCCCTTGTGTGCCGGGGTAATGCCAGCTTGGTGTCCAGGGCTGCAGGAGGAGGAATGCCCCATCCACTCCATGGTTAAGGCAGCAAGAGACCCAGGGAGATGAGGGATGGGTTTTGGGGTGCCCACATGCAGGGTTGTGGGGGGCATCTCCCTTAACAAATAACCTCCAGTGAAGTCTGGGGGTGGCTGCACTGAGAGGAGAGGANTAGGAGAGGAGAGGAGAGGATAGGAGGACTGCAGCTGACATGGTTATCAGTGCAAGCTGATGTGGGGCTTTCTTGCAACCCCCAGGAGGTTCCTCAGAGGAGGAAGAGAGCGACTCAGAGGAGCAGAGAGGTGAGCAGGATTGAGGTTGTCTTTGCTGAACATTTCCCTCTATCCCTGTACCCCCATGTGGAAACTCCCCCAGAGTTCCCAGCTCACTCTAGATCTCCCAGGGGTCAGGTGGTTGGGCAATTCTCATTTATTTTTCTTTGCAGATGGAGATGATGAGTAACTGGAAGGTTGCAGCATGGTCTGGCTACGGCTGATCCTCCAAGTCCTTTGCTCCTACTCATCCCCTGTGCGTCCCTGCTGCCCCCAACACCCATCACTCCTCCCCACCACACAGGGCAGCTCACTCAGCCAGTGCCTGCGGGTGCCATCATTGCCACAAGTTCGTGTTTCTAACACAGACTTGTCCCAAGGAATCAGTTGCTTTAGTTGTCCTTCCCCAGCTGCAGCTGAGTGGGTGTCCATGGGGACCTCCTTGCTGGCAGGTCCCCCCCACCATGTCCACCACCTGTGTCCTCCCTGTATCCCATGGTGCCTCCCATGCTGCAGGGTGAGGTTGGTCCCCTGGAACCCAGGGGATGGGGTTTTGCACCTTGTGTGGGTTGAGTGTGGCTGAGCCCCTGAGTGTCATGGTGCACCAGGCTCACCCTGTGAGCCCATCCTGCCTTGTCCCCCACTTCTGTCCCTCAGCCATGCCTCCCCAGACAGTCCCCAGGCCCTGTGCCCAGGAGAAGGAACCAATCTCTGGATCAAGCCAGAGTCTGCTCAATGCTTCTGCTGGGTGTGCAAGGGCAAAATTCAACTCTATGATCAGAAACATTGGGAGAAAAGGAATATTTTTGTGCTTCAGAGAACACCTACCTTTCTTAAAAAAAAAAAAAAAATCCTTGTAAAATCTTGTTTGTTCAATAAAGCCTCTGAGGGCTCTGAGCATCACTGATCCTGTGGCAGCCATGTCCTCTGCTGAGCTGGCGTGGGAAGCGGTGCTGGGGACAGGCTGGGGATGGTGGCACTGCAGGGGTGCTGCTGCTGCCACCAGAGCTGGGGCCGGGAATAAGAGTGTCCAGGCTGCAGACGAGCCAAGCTCTGGGCAGTGGGGCTGGAGCTGAGTTCTGCTGGGATCTGGTGCACCTTGCTCAGGTGCAGCATCTGCCCTCAGCAGGGGCCAAGGGCTGTGGAGTGTTTGTGAGGACCACAGCCTGACCTGTGTGGTCTGAGCTACTGTGAGTGGTGCCTGGGGAGAGCTGTGAGGGGGACTTGCAGCTTTGCAGGGGGAAGAAGGGGATGGAGCAAAGCAAAAAGCTACATCCATCCTCTCTTTGGCCCTGTGGATGGGACTAGCAGAAAGCAAGGACTTGAAAGTTTGGCGACAGGGAAGCAGGGCTGGCACACAGGCACCATGGGGTGCAAATAACATACTCAGCAACATGCCATGAGCTTTGGTTTATTCTATTTTGTTCCTAATGGGTTACAATTGCTGTGTTGCCCCACCTGAGTCTGCTGTCAGCAGCTCTGCTGGCCCAGGTCCATTGTGCTAGGGTGTACCCCAATGCGGACACACTCAAGGATTATCCTGGTTGCCTCTGTAGGTCCTCAGGAGAAGGTGAAATCCTCTTGGTTTGGCCACCCAATATAAACCCACATTTTTCTTTCAAAAAAAGCACCTCCTCCAGAGGGAATCCTCCCATAAGGGCCAGACCCCGAGAGGCAGCTGCCTGCCACACTGGTGCCATTGCCAGAGACCCCAGGAGCTGGTGGCTGGGCTGGCAGCGGTGGTTAGCTCCTCTGTGAGCCTGGAGATGCTGAGGCAGGACCAGTGGCAGGTTAGGGTTGCTGGGGGGGCTGGCTCGGAGACCTGACATGGGGTCTCTGAATCCTTATCTGCAAAGGAGGGACAGGCCACGCTGTCATCAGCACTACAGGGGCTCTGCTCTTTGCTATGAGCTCAGAAAGCAGCACAGACCCCACCACCAGCCAAAGCATCCCTGATGCTCTGTGATGAGGCATTGCTCCTGGGTATCTTTGGGGCACAGGGCCAGGACACCAGTCCCCAGCTCATGGTCCCCACTCTGACCCCCCCAGTGGGACAACAACCCCTGGACAGACCTGGACTGAGGGGTCGATGGCCTGGAGCTGCGGTTTCCAACCCCTTTCCAGGGAGTGGGAGAAGGTGGGCTCTGCTTGCTCTTCTGCCATTGTCAGAGCTAGAGTGGGGAAGATGAGCAGAGATTGAAGAAGACTGGAATGAAGCAGAGCTGGTCTTGGGGGGCTTTGCAGGCATGTACTCACAGGAGAAGGGTCGTGGCCTCCAAAAGGTCTCGCTGGTCCTGGGAGAGGGGGAGCAGAAAGGAGACAACATGTGAGGAGGTGCTGGGAGAACCCCTGCCTGGCCCTGGCACCCATGTTGGATGGTAGAGGGGAGCAGTGACTGGGTGTGAGGGTGAGATGGAGCTGCGAGAGGAGGGGAAGTTGTATACACACAATTTCTTGCCTTGCCACAAGTACAAATGAACAGAGGTGCTACCCAGAGAGCCCCAGCTCCGGGGCTGGCAGGGAAGGGGCAAGACACAGCTCTGGCCAGCATGGGGGGCTTGAAGTGCTGACCTTCCCCCAGGTGTGGATGGACCAAGGGCTGGGGAGGAGGGAAGGAGATGCTGGTGCTTCCACCCCAGCCTTGCACCTTATCAGCCATCTGCTAACTCCCTGCTCTGCAGGAGAGCAGGGTCCAATCCCGCAACCACCTTTTTCTTGCTCCAGACCAATTGTTTCCAGACCAACCTGAATTGCAGTGGAAATAATTTGGATGGTATGCAAATTAAAATTAGATAGAAAGGCTGTCTGTAATGGAGCACTGGGTAAGATGAGAAAGAAATGCAAATTTTCCCTGATATGGGGAAAAAGGGAAGCTAAAGTTCAACCCACTGACATTACCACATCCCTGAGCAGCAGATGACTGGGAAAGGGTCTGGAAGATGCTAAAAGATCATAGAATCATTAAGTTTGGAAAAGACCTTTAGGATCATCAAGTCCAACATCTCCTTGACCCCTAGATCATGTCCCGAAGCGCCACATCTACTCATTTTTTGAACACCTCCAGGGATAGTGACTCCACCACCTCCCTGGGCAGCCTGTTCCAGATCACCCGGCCCAGCCCCTTTCCCAAGGGCCTGGGCCAGACGGGTCCCACCAGTGGTGAAGCTTCCAGAGATGGATTTTCCATCAGTTTTTCTCTGTGACACCCAACAGCACCCACAGCACCTGCCGCTACGTGGTCCCTGTCCATGGCTCACCCCTGGTGTTGGCGGTGCTGCCGGCGGCAGAGGTGCAGGGCCAGGCAGGCGATGGTGAACAGGAGGCAGAGTAGAGCCAGGGCTCCCAGCAGGATGCCAAGGAAGGCGGCCAGGCTGATGGCCAACCGCTCACACTGGGCACCGTCCGGGGAGAAGATGGAGAAGGGGACGCAGCTGCAGGTGGGGAGGGAGGAGCGGTGATGCCGTGGGGAGAAGCAGCTGAGCCGGGTGTCCTCATCTGCCCCTGGCACTGCTACTACCTGCATGTGGGCCCCTCGGGAAGGTGCTGGCACTGGCCACTGTGCTGGCAGTAGCCTGTCTTGCAAGGGGAGATGCAGACGAAGCCAATGGTCCCCAGGTAGTGGAGCTGGTAGCCTTTGTAGCCATACAGATCACAGGGAAAAAAGCGCCTCAGCTCAGTCACTGTCACTGGGCAGGGAACACACAGGTTCAGAGATGTGGCAGCAGCACCTCCTGATGCCTCCCCAAGCTGTATCCATGCCTGGGCTGGGGACTGCTCCCCACCCACCTGCCCCACAGATGTCACCAAACCCCAGGGCACACAAGGGTGATGGGGACAATGGGGACAATGGGAACAGTGGCTCTCCAGCTTGGTGCCAGGAGCAACTCACGCTTCACCAGGTCAGTGATATTGTCCCGGTGCAGGGGCTGGAAGAGGAGGTGCCCGCCTGCCTCCCGCTGTCCCCGCCGCCTGTTGAAGGCACTGGTGATGGCCCCCGGCAGGTCCTGGTTCAGGAAGCGGATGATGGTGCTGCGGCTGTCATAAGCAAACTCAGACACCACCACGAAGGTGAAGCCATCACCATCTGTCCTGTGGGGAAAAGGCAGAACTGCTGGTGGAGATGCTGCTGCATCAGAGTGACCAAGCCTCACCATGTCCCCGTTTCCCCATCTGGGGAGTCATAAAATAGGCATGAGGCAGGAGATGGAAGGTGCCATAGGGCTTGTGTCACTCCAAGGGTTTATCAGCATCAGGGCTTCCCAAACCCTATAGCCCCATGCCCAGCCCTGCCCCACCAGCTTCCTGGGGTGGGCACAGGGATGTTCCACAGCTGACTCACGTCTGGGTGATGTTGGTGTTGCTCTGGAAAGCCTCTACAGAGCCCAGGATGGCTGAGACCTGTGGTGGGGTGAGTGGGAGGGTGTTAGGGGAGCGTAGGACAGCACCAGTGCAGGGAGAAGCTGAAGGGCATTGCGGGCACCACGGCCAAGCCCCAAGGGCTGCTCTGGCCTTTCGTTCACGCTCTGGGGACCTGGCACATGGCCACGGCCACAGCCAGCATCACGTGGCTGGCACGGCCTCCCTCCAGCTCTGCAGGTCCATTGGATTCCTGGGGATCCCGTGGGAGAGGGACACAGGGGCACCCCAAGCTGCCATGCTGCCTGGTGTGCCCCAAGCCCATCCCCTCCACTCACGTACGGTGTCATTGACTTCCTGGGCTGTGGCGTTCTGCAGGGTCCTGACCCACAGCCGGACGCTTCTCCGGGGGAGATCTGCTGGGGGGAAGCCACAGTGGTGGCTCCGGCATCCAGGACCAGGGTGAGGGAGTTTGGAGTCCCCTCCCAGTGCTGGGCACGGGCACCCACCTGGGCTGGGCAGTGGCCGAAAATCCCCCCCCGCCAGCAGGCAGCGCTGGTCGGTGAAAGCCGGGGGGCAGGCACAGGAGGGGGTGCAGGTGACGGGGTGCAGGCGGCAGTGTCCCCCATTGCTGCAGTAGCCCTCGGGACAGGAGCGGGAACCACAGGCTGAGCCACAGCCTGGTCCTTCACCTGTGGGATGGGGAGCCCAGGTCGGGTGGAGGCATGAGCCTGGCTGCAGGGACAGAGCCCCAACACACTGAGGCCCCTGCAGCCCCTCTGTAATGCTTTTCTTTAAAGTTTTGGGGGATTTTTTTTATGCATGAGGACTTTTAGTATAAATTCAGATCCTCAAGGAAAAGCCCTGCACTCCTTCCTCCCCGCTGGAGCCTTTTCCCCTTGTGGAACCCCATCCTGCTGCATTAGAACAGGAGCAAACCCCATCACCCCAGTTTTGGCCCCCCAACCTCTGCATGTGCATTTAAACTTTGATAGGATTAGATTTTTTTCTCCTCAAAGAGAAAAATTGCATGGGAAAAGTTTCCCTTCCCAGCAGATTAGTGAGATCTGCAGCTTTCCCAGGCTGCATGAGAGCTGGCTGAACTCTGGTCCCTTCTGCTGAGAACAGTGAGGGCTTGGGTACAGACCTCAGCCAGATCCCCCTCCTCTCCGGCCCCTTTGGGTCCTGCAGGAAGCCTTTTCCACCGAGGCCAAGGGGGTGATGGGGACGAGGACCATGCCTGTCAGGGCTCCTGCACTCACCCTCCTCGCCGGCCGGGCAGGAGCAGATGTAGCTGCCCACCGTGTTGGTGCAGGTGGCATTCCCTAGGCACACCATCCCCTGCACACACTCGTTGATATCTGCCAAGACAATGCAGCGTGGCACCGGCAGAAATACCTCAGCCGGGGTCCCGCAGGTCCCCTGGGTTCCCGGTGGCTGTGGTGAGCCCTTGTCACCTGAGCAGTGCCGCCCATCCCCGGTCAGGCCAGCTGGGCAGGGGCCGCAGCCGGTGTGCGAGTCACAGCCCACGCCGGGGAAGCAGCCCTGGGCACAGGGGTCCGGGGGGTCCTGGCAGAAGGGACCTGAGTAGCCACCCTCACATCTGCAGGCTGCCAGCTGGGGAGGGGATAGTGAGACTGGCTTAGGGGACATGAGGAGGACGGGTGGACAGATAAGACAGCCAGTGTGGCTGACATGGGGACAGGCATGGTGTGGCACTGGAGGAGCTTTTTGGCACGCTACCTGCAGGGAGGACTGGTTGAGGGTGATGGTGTCGTTGTAGTCACACTCCTGGCTCCTGCTGCAGCTGCAAAGGGTGAAGTGGAGCTGAAGGAGGGCGGAGAGATTGTTGGACCCGACAGCCTCCAGGTTGATGGTGAGCGGGGCTGTCCCATGGGGTTCCCAGGTCAGGATGCCTTTCTCTGTTGGGGGGAGAGGTGGGAGTTAGAGGACGTGGCAGAGGAAAGGGGTTGGGTAGCCAGTGTCGCCCCATCCCATCCCATCCCAGATGCCCCATCTCTTCTTCCTTACCCGAAATGTTGAGCTCTGGTGAGAGGTGGGGGACAAAGCGTGCGCCCACCCCCACGGCACGGTACTGCCTCCTGACCCTCTCTGTCCTGAAGGCCGTGAGCGACGCGTCACCCATGATGACGGGAGGGAAGGCATCTGAGGAAAGAGCAGCCCAACACACAGCTGGTTGTTTGCTGTGTGGCCTTGGCACCTGTCGGCTCTGAGTTCCTCCTGGCGAGGATGGGACCCCAGGTAGATGCTGCCATGACTGCCCACTGACAAGACCCTCACGTTGCACAGCATTGTGTCATATCCCAGGCTTGGAGACCAGCCATCCAAGCAATGCAGCTGGGACTTTGGTGACTTCTCTCCTGCCTCACATGGAGCAAGAGAGCCCAGGGAGGGAGCAGGACACTGCCCAGTTATGCAGCCTGTGCTCTCTTGGAGGTGAGAATCTGCACCACTTACTGAGTACTGTCTTCTTCTGCTGGAAGTCAGCTGCAAGACTCTGGGTGGCCAGGCCCAGGGCCACGTCCCCGGTGCTCAGTGAATCATAGATGCACTCCTTGCTGCCATGGCACTGTGAGGCTGCCAGCTGGTACTGGCTTTCATTCTCCTGCCGCAGCCGAGACAAGAAGATGGGTGTGAAGTTCATTACCCGTGAGTCCAGAGGCTGAGTAAACAAGCTGTGCTCTCCAACAGACCCTGCAAAAGAGCACACCACGGGTACAGCCCTGGGTTTTTAAGGTTTGTTGTGTTTTAGGGCTCATTTCCATGGAGCAGTGAGGAGATCACTATTGCTCAGGCAAGTGTCTGAGTGTCTCCAGCCAAAGCATGGCCAGAAGGTGCAGGAATGGCAGGTTTGTCAAGGTGGAGCCTAAGCCTGGACTTACAGGTCATCCCATAGCTGTAGACCTGCTCCTCGCTGCTGTTTACAGGGATGCTGGTCCCATTCGGCATCTGGAAGTCATCTGCAGGGTCATGGTCCCACACACCTGGTAGAACATCACCAGAGGACTGGAGTCCCCCATGCTGGGGTTGACCTCCTCTCTGATGCTGGTTGGTGTTTAGTTTATACCCAGGGGTCCATACCCTCACAAACACATTCCCCCAGCATTTTCCAGACTGGTTTTAGGGTGAGAAGGGGACTTTGCACCCCAGCTCTGCAGCGGTGCTAGAAGTCCTCACCCAGGAGGCCCTTGGTGTTGTTGTGGTACCAGTCAGGCAGGCTGCAGACCACACTGAGGATCCCAGAGCTGGCTAAGATGGAGACAGCAATGGCCCCGTCAAAGACAGCCGTGACAGAGGAGGCATTGACCAGCAGGACACCAGGGCTGTAGTACACCTTGGCATCCATATCTGCAGGAGAAGGAGAGTATAGTGGGGGAGTCCACACAAGGCTGGGGTCTGCAACAATGCCCCGAATTTGGGGAGGGGAATGCTCTCTGTGCAACCCCGCTGAGTCAGAGATAGGATGGAGATGGGAGATGCTTGATGGAGCTCAGGATGGCTGCCCTTGCACTGGGAAGAGCTGATCCCGGTGGGGTGGTGACACCCCTCGTCCTCCCCAGATACATTTAACAGTGTGTCCTACTCACCTTGGGAATAGGAAAATTGGATGGTTTTATTGTTCAGGAGGACTTGGATGTCACCCTGGCTCCCCAAGGTCCACTCAACCTGCAAATAGTGGTGGATATTCCAGTCATCCCTTCCTGCCATCTCCACATGCTGGGGACACTTGAGCTAAACCTCTAAACCCTGTCCTCCTTCAGCCCTGTCATCAACTCAGCCCTGGGGCTAATGTTGGCATGCTCTTCACCCCAGCAAACACACAATAAAACATCTTAGATGGTTGTACAGAAGAGGACAGCAAGCTGCCCCCTGCCATTGCTGGCATGGAGCACACACAGGCCACCACCACTGCTCAGCTGACCATGGCAGTGTGGAGAGCTGTGCTGATGGGCTCCAGGCTCTGAATCCCTCTTCACACTGCTCAGTGGCTGCTCCTAGTGACATTTTGCTGACTGAAATGGGTGTGAGGAGCAATTCTGCAAAGCAAGGAAAAGAAGACTGGTGGTCGGGATGAAGGGTGTGCAATGAGAAGGGTAGCATAGATTGTGTTCCTGCAGAGCTCCAAGTCCTTGCTGGGCAACCTGTAAGAGGTGTTAGACCCAGGTCTTGTTAGTCTCAGCCCAACCCACTGCTGCTAGCACTTTGTTTGGGTTGTGGGAAGTGGCAGGAAGGGTAGAGGGGTTGCTCCTTGAGTCCTGGCTACTTGCTGATGATGCAGAGGCAATGCCCAACCTGCCAGAGAGATCTCTTCAGTGAGAAGCTTAAACTGATAGCCAGGTCACTCTTACTCACTGTTATGGTGGTGGCAGAGATGTACTGGGCAGCGAAGGCCACAAAGTTGGTTGCCTGGGCAGTGCCAGTCTGGGCCGTGCGCCCCTGCAGCACAAAGCGGGTCTGGGCATCACTGGCCAGCAGCAGAACAAAGTCCCCGAGCCCATTGAACGTGTAGGTGAGTCCATCCAGGGTGGTGATGTGGGGATCCCCAAAGGCGACAGCTGGGGTCCAAAGGAGATGGGGCCATTTTGGAGGGAGGAAGAAAAGCAAGTGCTGGTGTCATTGCCCGGAGGAGAGCAGCCCCTGGTGCTGTGCCGGGCTCAGCAAACCCCACCGGGATGTTGCAGAGCGTGGTTAGTGCATGGGGCCTGGGTTCAGACGTGCCACCCACCCCGTGGCCTGGCACAGAGCCCCGGGCACTCACCAGGTGCAGGTGGCACGTATCCCTCACAGCTGACCCTCGGCCTCTTCTCCTCAAACCTGGCACAGAACAGGGGCTTCCCCACACGCCGGCAGCACCAGTCAAACGCCTCCAGCTCCTCGTCTGTGGAGGAAGCAGCCGGTGATGGGGGCGTCGGGTCCTCGCTGTGCCTGCAGCACTTGGGTGTTTTAAGGCAGGGAAGCACTGGTGCCCACTTACCTGCAGCAGGATGAATGGGGAAGCTCCACCCTCTCTCCTGCCAGCCCTCTAGCAAGCTCCCATCTTGGTAGAGACATCGCACCCCAGCTCCAGCCGGGCTGGGGGATGCAGTGCGCAGCATCCTTACAGAGGCATCCACTGGGCCTGGAATGGGATGGGGGGTCATGTCCACCTCCAGAGCAGGAGGGGACCCCCTGTCACACCTGCACCCCACAGGGGGCTGCGCTGGCACCTCTGCTGCGACGGTAGCGGGGGTCCAGCTCTGCCTGGGGCTGGGAACAGGGGCACGGGGGCAGTTGGCTGTTCCAGGAGGCCGGTGCTGGCTCCATGTCCAGCCAGGCCAGGCAGCGCAGCCGGTAGTTCACCCGGGAGATACTGTCCAGCCTGTAGATCCACAGCCCGCGAACATCTGGGGGAGCAACCAGAGAACAGCACAGCTCGGCCGGGGACTCCTCCTGAGAGCCATCCCGTGGGCCACTGACCTCACAGGAGGTCTCCAGGCTCCCTCTAGAGCCAGCACGGCCGTGGCAAGCCCCAGCTGGACACTGGGCACCCATGCTCTGCTCTGGGTGATCAGTCCTTGCCTGGTGGCTTTGCTGGCCCATAGCTTCACAGGGATATGTTGGGGACAAGCTCCGGGTGCAGAGCACAGGGCACCCTTCATCCCCACCCACCCCGAGGGCTCCCCCAGTGCCATACCGGTGCCGGTGCCACTGTGCTGGTCAGGTCGGTACTTGACAGCTGGTGGCTTTTGAGTCAGCTCGTTATTTTGGGCATAGCCATCACCACTGTGTGGAGAGACATTTGGGGTCACCCTCCTGACACAACCCTCCTCCGATTCCCACGGAGCAGCTGGGGTGGGAACTGCTGTGGTTTGCAGGAGGGAGGATTTAAACAGGACAGGGTTGCTCCAGGGGTGGGAGCTGGAATCTCCTGGGGATAACATCTCTGATGGTCCCAACACAGTGCTGGGAGAGATTCCCACGGTCCCAAATGCAGCCAGACATGGGCACAGCACCTGGAGAAGCCGATCAGCACGTTGCCTGCAGCCAGCTTGGTGTAGTCCCACCACATCCCACCATCCTGGTAGAGCAGCAGGGCAAAGGAATGGTTCCCATCTGTTGTGAGGACTGCCTGGTAGGTGCTTGTCTGGAGAAACCCAAAGCACCCCTTTAGGACCTCTAAAGCCTCCCCTACTCTCCCCACAGCACAGACTGAGGTGGTGAGATCTGAAATGGCTGCATCAAGCCATGGGAGACCAGCAGCCCAGGCCAGCCCTGGACATCACTGCTGACAGTCCCCTCTGTTACCTGGGTCCCCCACTGCTCACCTGAGTGTCATCCTGCTGGGATGGGTATGCTGGAGCCTTCTCCCAAGTCACCTTCAAGGTCCATTTTGCTACATAAGGAGTTTTTAGGTATTTCTCAATCTTTGCTTCCACATCATTGACAAGAGGGTCTCGGGTAGAGCTGAGGGTGGAGTACTCCTGCCATTTGCAAGAGAGCAGGTTAAATGGGTGAGCTATGAGCTGGCTCTCCCAGGAGAACGTCTTCGGTGGTCCTGACCTGGTACCAGGTGGTGCCAACACCCTGGGAGAAATCTGCATCGTCCCAAAAGGCAGCCACCATCGGCAAAGCCTCCCAGCCACTGAAGCCCCGGGGAGGTGGGTTGGGGTTGGAGGGGACGTAGTTGTCCGTGGGTGGGAAAATGATCTGTCCATTATCTGTAAACTAACCAAAACAACTCGTTATTTGTTGACAACCCAGGCAGCTCCTGGAATGGCTTTTAGCCTCCACGGATGGGTAGAAATCAGACATTTTAAATTAAAAAAAAAAATAACATTCAGATGAAATTTGGTTTCTGCTCAATTTCCATGTTGTTTTTTTTCTACCAAAGAGTCTGCACATCCCTTACGTGCTCAGCAAAGGGGCAACTCACGTAGAGAGCATCCCGCAGTGACTTCCCGAAGGGAAACCCAATCTCTGGCTTGAACAAGGGGGAGTTAAAATCCACTGTCCTCTGGACGCACTCCTGGTCCCCTCTCTCCGAGCCGAAGGGGTAGAGCAAGGCCGCCGGCACTGACACGAGCAGGAGATTAATCAAAAAGGTGAAAAACCATTAATGTCTGCTCCATCCTTCCTGCGGACAGGGCAAACTCTCCTGCTCCCTGCTGGGCTGCTGTGCCTGTGCTCCCCTCGGCCAGACCAGCACTCTGGTGGCTTGTAACCAAATCCTTAACCCAGTTTTGACTTGGAATAGGGTGCTTGCAGGTGTTCTATTTCACCTTTCCCCATGAATTTGGCAGCTCAACATGCAGCACAGACGAGACACCCCGATCTGGGCTGTACCCTCAGCCATCATGGTGCTTGTTTGGCTGACAAGCCCTTCCCACCCTTTGCTTTGAGGGGAAGAAAATCTACTTACGGATAAGCCCACGGGTGGGTTGAGGCTCAGGGGTGGGATTTTTGTGGCCAGCGGTGTTGTGGGCAGATGTGCTTGGCGCTGTGGCCGGTCCCCTCTGTGTCCCAAAGGTGGTGGCAGGGCTGGTGGTGGCTGGTGGTCTCCCTGGTGCCACAGTGCCTGGGGCTGGAAGACCTCCTGCCTCCTTGGCTGGGCTCACTGGGGCTGTGGGTGCAACAGGCACAGTGCTGCCTGCAGTGATGGTTGTGCTGGTGCTGCCTGCAGTGCTGGCTTCGATGCTGCCTGCAGTACTGGCTGTGGAGCTGGTGCTGCCTGCAGTGATGGTTGTGGTGCTGGTGCTGCCTGCAGTACTGGTTGTGGTGCTGGTGCTGCCTGCAGT
>VYZX01010478.1:340286-368586 GCA_013401335.1 Brachypteracias leptosomus
TTGTGGTGCTTGTGCTGCCTGTGGTTGTGGTTGTGGTGCTGGTGCTGCCTGCAGTGATGGTTGTGGTGCTGGTGCTGCCTGCAGTACTGGTTGTGGTGCTGGTGCTCCCTGCAGTGATGGTTGTGGTGCTGGTGCTCCCTGCAGTGATGGTTGTATTGGTGCTGCCTGCAGTGACGGTTGTGCTGGTGCTGCCTGTGATGGTTGTGCTGGTGCTGCCTGCAGTGGTGGCTGTGGTACCAGTGCTGCCTGCAGTGATGGTTGTGCTGGTGTTGCCTGCAGTACTGGTGCTGGTGCTGGTGCTGGTGCTCCCTGCAGTGATGGGCATTTTCTCCCCCCAGGCAGGTGCTCCTGGAGATGTCCAGAAGCTGGGGGGTGATGTGCTCACTGCCTGTCCCATCCCAGGGTTGCTGATGGCTGTGGGAGAGGTGGTGACTGTTGCTGGCTCAGCCAAGGTCTGTCCAGCTGCTGGCTGCCCGGTTGTACCAACACCAAGCAGGGACGAAGGGGCTGTTGCTGGCTCCTCCACTGGGCTATGCCAGCTGGAGAGGGGTGAACCAGGCACTGCGGTGGCTGGACTGGGACCGAGGACACCCCAGGACATGGTAGTTGTCTCCACTGAGGTGGTGTGTGCTGCTGGGGATGGGACAAGTCGCTCATCTTCACCTGCTCCGTCAAGCGTTACAGGGAGAGACAGGGCACTGCTGGTGCTGGTGGCCTTCACTTTGGCAGATGACATGGCAGCAGTGGCCCTGGTCACCGTGAAGGTGTCCCCACTGGCTGAGATGGCTGGCGGGGTAGTGTCAGTGGGGAACATGCTGGTGGCTGGTGTGGTGGCTAGGCTTGTGTCAGCAGTGTTGGAGAGAGGCCCATGGGTGCTGTTGGTGTTGGCTTGAGGTGCTGCATCCTTGGCACCAATCTCAGAGGGGGTGGTGTACACCTGGGTGGTAGCACCCCCAACATCGGACTGAGATGTGGGTGTATTCTTCCATTCATGTGTGTAGCCAACAGCCAGTGAGGAGCCCCCAACCGTGATTTTGTCCTCAGTGACTGGGCTGAAAGTCCTTGGGGCTGGGTCGTGGGTCCTATCAGTGGACTCAGTAGATGGCCTTGGTGTGGCTTGAGGGCTGTGGGGAGCAGAAGCACTGCTGGGGACAGCAGAGAAGGGTGTTGTGACCCTGTTGAGACGGGCATCACCTGCTCCTGCTGCTGGACCAGTGATAGGGACGCTGTGAGTGACGGAGGGTGCCACCACCAGTGGATGGGTGTTCCTCAGGACAGGAGAGGACACGCTGACTTCTGGCTCAGCAGTGCTGTGAGCGAGGCCAGGGGAAGGCGCTGTAACCAGCTCTGGAGCTGTTGGAGACACCATGTCCATGATGGCCACTGCGACAGGGCTTTTGCTGCTCAGAGCAGAGCGTGCCAATGAGGTGGCATCACCAACGCCTGGCTCATCCAACCCAGCCCTAGGAGCAGGCACTGCCAGGGGCAGCCCTGCAGCCCCATTCCCTGTAGTGGGAGAAGCCGAATCCTCGTCCAAGTCCATGCTGATGTGGGGCCCAGCAGTGCGGTAGCTGTGGTCTGATGCAGCTGTGCCTGGCCAAGCAGTGACACTGCCTGTGGCAGGGGGTGATGGTGGTGGCGCTGTCCCCGGGGTAGGGTCACCGCTTTGGGGGGTACCTGTTGTGGCACTCACCCTTGTGTTTTCAACTAGGGTTGGGCCCGGCACTGCCTGCGGGGTGCTGCCATCTCCTGCCAGCTGGGACTTGTCCCCATCTCCCTCTGCAGCTGTGTTTTCAGGGGACAGTGATGTCACGGGCCGGGGTGTCTTGCCGGTGGCAGTGTCAGGGAAGGGGCTGGCCATGGCCAGTGCTGGTGGTGCTGAGCGGCTGTTCCTGGGAGCCAGGAGAGGCGGATCCATTGGGAGTCTTGTTTCAGGAGCATCTGTCCCTTGGGCAGGTGGCTCTGGTGATGGCCTGGCAGTAATGATTGTGTGGCTTGGAAGTGGCCTTGTTCCACTGGCACTTGGGTTCTCCTCTGTGTCCACCTCCAGGAATGTTGTCCTTGCTGCTTGTCCCACGATGCTGTCATCAGGGTGAGAGTCACCTGAAACACCCATTGCTGACGGTGGGGTGGCCAAGGACAGTGGGGACATGCCTGCTGCCATCTCTTGGGGGATGCTGACTGGGGACACCCCCAGAGCCATCCCTGCAGTGGCAGTGCCTTCCAGGAGAGGGGGGATGCCTGCTTGTGATGCCACGGGGATGCTGGCTGCTCTGGGTACCCCTAGAGTGCCTGGCATAGCCATGCCCATGCCTGGTGCAGCGCTGGGTGACCACATCTCTTCCCCTAGAGCTGCCCCATGTTGGGGTCCATCCAGAAGCATTGGGGCTGGTGCAGGTCCAGGGGTGACATCAGTTCCTGAGGGTGCTGAGCCCACAGTGGGACCAGGCTGGCTGTGACTGGGAGACGTATCAGGCACAGTCGGGGTGGCTCCAGTGTCACCCAGCATTGTGGTGGCACTGCCACTGGCCAACAATGCAGTTCCCATCCCTGCATCGCTTATTGGAGCATTGCTAATGAAGGAGGATGGATGGGCAGCTGGTCCAGCTCCAATGCCATACACACTGGGGGAAGATGTTGGTGCAGCAGCAACTTGAAGACCCCAGTCTGGCTTTGCTTCATCAGTGCCTTTGAGGGACAAGGATGTGGCCACACTGGGTCTGGCTGGAGAGGATCCGCTTGCAGCTGCCTCTGCTCTGGTGACCCCAGGGCTGGCTGAGGGGGTCTGGGAAAGCAGAGACCCTGTGGAGTGCTCAAAAGACCCCGAAGAGGGACCACCAGGGATGTTGGGAGCAGCATGGGGGGACAGTCTCATGCTGAGTTCCACTGGGGTGGCCTTGGTCTCCAGGGAAGTGGTGTCTGTTGTGGCTTGGGCACTGGGCTCACTCCTGATGGGCACCAGCTCAGCTCTGGTGCTTCCCAGAGATGGGAACAACGTGATGGGGGTGTGCTCTGCATCGGTGACACCCATGCCCGTATCCAGTGTGTCTGGAGCTAGTGTGGTGGCCAGGGGGTGGGTGACAGTGTTGGCTCCAGGCAGCCCATCTCCAGCAGCGCCGGGGGCTGTGCTGAGGCTGGGGGGAAGTGTTTCTCCTGTACCCAGCACAGCATGACTGGGGAGCTGGGAAGAAAGGGCTGGAGGTGGCTGAGCAGGGGACACAGGGGGGTCCTGTGAAGTGTCGTGGCTGGTGTTGGATAAGGCATGAGTCTCTGGCTCTGTAGCCTCACCTATTCCAATGGTGGCAGAAGAGGTGACCTTTGCTGAAGATGCACTTGGGGGGTCTGCAGATGGTGGGGCTGCCATTCTTGCTCCCTCTGCAGCTGCACGGGGGGGAGTCCTGGCAAGGCCAGTGGCAAGGCTGGCTGAGGCTGCCACTGGCTTCATGGGGCTGCCTGTGTCCTGAGAGATGCTGGCTGCTACGGCTGGAGGTGAGGTGGCCTCATCCAGCCCTGGTGTGTCCTCATGGAATGGGAGAATGGCCATTGCACCTGGCTCAGCAGAGCTCTTGCTGATGCTGGGAGGTGACATCCCTGTGCTGTGGTCATCCTTGGGGAGAGATGGCACTGCGGTCCACGTTGTCCCTGGTATCTCCTCTGCAGTGACAGCATCATCCAGCTGCACCAACTCCTTAGCATCAGTCAATTTGCCACTGACTGAGGAAGATGCTTTTGTCCCTGGCACTGGTTGAGCGTCCAGGATGTGTGCGACTGGTGTGGCCAGACCTCTGCCTGGTGCTGGGGAGGCAACTCTCAGAGCACCAGCAGCACCCATGGGTGGGTTGGCCACAGTGCCCTCTTGCACAGGGATGATTGTTCCCAGGGCTGTCTCTCCAGGGATGCTGTCCAGATCCACTCTGGACACTTCCACAGCCTGCTCAGGAGTGATATTGCTCTTTGATGGTGGTTTGCTTGTCCCCATGACAGCAGGGACACCAGGAAGTGGGGATGATGTGGCTGTGGCTGACCCAGCACTGCCACCACCCATGGCAAGACCCACCACATGCCCTGTTGGCGCAAGGGACAGAAGCTGCCCATATTGAGTGGTGGTGGGAGCCAGAGGGACGCTGGCTGAGCGGCTGGCAGGGCCTGCAGAGGAGAATCCAGCCCCTGTTCCTGCCTGGGGGCTGCCTGGCATTGCTGGGCCCCCGGCGAGAGCTGCCACGCTGGAAGGGTCCCCCTGCTCACCACTGGTCCTGGCTGGGACCAGCGCCCTGCCCGTCACCTGCGTCACCAGGCTGCCTGTGGGGTGAGACAAGGTGGCCCCAGCTGGATCAGCCCCGCGGTGGCCCCAGCAGGCAGGATCCTGCCCGCAGCCAGCTGCCCGCCGGCCTTACCTGAGCTGTGGCTGCCTGCAGAGCTGGTGGTCCTGCCAGCAGGAAAGGAGGGCTCTGCCCGGGCGGCTGCGGTGCTGGGGAACGCCTGGCACATGCCCAGCTCCAAGGGCAGCTCCACACTGCTGCTGTCGGCTGCGGAGGAGACGCTGCTCGGCTCTGCTGGGGCTGGTGGGGGGCCAAGGGGCCGCTCCCCTGTCTCTCCAGCTTGCACTGGTGGCAGAGCAGGTGGGTGAGGGCATGATGAGGAAAAAAAACAGCCCAGGGTTCCCCTCATCCCCATCCCTTCTCCCTGCTGTGGGAGGAAGGTGCCCCCAGCCCTTGATACTGGTCCCCACCCCAGCACCCACAGCAGGACCGACACTGAGAGCCAACAGGCACCTTCCCTGTGGGCAAGAGGCCCCAGTTAACCCACAAACCCCATTCCTTCCCCTGCTGCCATCAGGGGATGATGCCAAGGCTGTAGCAACAGTGGGCAGAGACAGGGCAAACCCCGGCTGGGCTCTCAGGCTCAAACTTGGAGCATTTGAGCAGCTGGAGAGTTGTTCGCAGCCCGTCACCCATCAAGCATCACCTAGATGGTATCAACCACCTGATTAGTCCAGCAGCAACCCCAGTACTTACCTGGCAGCACCCAGAGTACCCACAGCACCCAGCTCCAGAGCGGCCGCTGGCCCCGGCACCCCATGGTGCTTCCTTGGTGGCAGGGACAAGGTTGCAGCTCTCCCTGTCCCAGGGGAACGACGCAACAGGGTGGCTCCACCGGTGAGCACTCCCCCAGGTGGGGGGGACGCAGATGCCACGTGTCCTGCCTGGGGCACTGATGACTCTGTGTCCTTGCAGCCTGCCATGGAGGTGGCCACGTTCCAGTCCCACTGATGCTGAGTGACACCCATTTTGCCATGGGAGGCTTTAAGTCCCTTCCTAGGGTGACTCCATGGTTGACATTGCAAGGTTGGGGTCCCCAATCCCTGAGGAACACCTGATGGGCTGTAAAGTCACCTGGCCCAAAGCAAGGTGATGGCAAGCAGCAACAGGGGTCCCCAGCACCTTTGGCAGGGTTGGGTCAGCCCTGGGCCCAGCACCCCCCATTCACCCCCTTGTTTTCTACTGGGTCCCTGCCACGCTTGGCCGCTCATCCAATAACCCTTGTCAGGGCTTGGCTGGCCACCAAGGAGGAAGAAGGAAGGAGCAGCCTCCCACCACCGCCTCGGGGTCCTGCGTGTGAACCCTGCCCCGGCCCCCTCCCGGCACCACCGCCCCAGGACCTGAGGGCAAGGCTTATCTGGCCATCGCCCCCAACGCCCACGCAAGCCCAGCCGGGGGGGATTGTTCTGGCACGGGCAGTGGGGCCAGGCCTCGCCCTGGCTTGCAGGTCATCTTCCACCAGGGACACAGGCTGGGCGCACCCAGCC
Source organism: Brachypteracias leptosomus (assembly GCA_013401335.1). Taxonomy (NCBI): domain Eukaryota; kingdom Metazoa; phylum Chordata; class Aves; order Coraciiformes; family Brachypteraciidae; genus Brachypteracias; species Brachypteracias leptosomus. The sequence goes on from VYZX01010478.1 coordinate 346,093, forward strand.
ATGCAAAGGGACAGCGGGGTCACTGCATCAAGGACATGTCTGCGTCTTCATGGGGCCTCACCCAGCTCCAGAGTCATCTAAGGGGGGAAATAAGTCGGTGAGATGTTGTGCCTTGCTTGCTTCATCAACAACCATCGCATCTATCTGGCCACCGTGCCATAGCAGCTGCACCTTAGATGGGGAAACCGAGGCATGGAGAGGTCAGAGTGCCTACGTGTGGCTGTGCCCACAGCAGCACCAGCAAACCTCCTGGTCTCCATGCTCAGGGAGGGCCAGGGGACCAGAACCAAGCAGAGCCATGGGTGCACATGGCACAGAGGTGGTGTGGCTGGGTACCATATGCTCTGGTGCTAGGTGACCAGTGATGAGCGGAGCTGTGGATGCACACAGGTGCCATGCTGAGGCAGCCCTTACTGCTCGTGGCAGGACCTCTCTTCTGAAGCCACCAGTTCTGGAGGCAGAGTACCTGGTGGGTTTTGGCACCAAGGGCCTTCTCCACCTGCACAGAGACCCTTTCCTGATGCTGCTGCAAGGTGGCACCTTATGGAACCCTGCTCAGGGGCTCTGACACCCACCTAGGGGTGGGTTAGCACTGCCAACTGGTCTGGGACTCCATGGGGGCCAGCCCCCCACCCTCCCCAGGGGCATCTGGCTCCGGCTACACGGTGGCGTGTGGTTGCACAACGTCCCCTGCGTGGGTGGGGGTGCGACGCAGGTCCTGGCACTCCCTGCCTGGGCATGAGTCAGGCGGCAGCTGGGAACTGAGTCCCGTAGGGTGGCAGGGTAAGGGGGGGCCCTGCTGTGGGTACCTCCTCTGCACAAGGGCATCGTCACGGGCAAGTACTGCCTGCTTGGACTGGGCAAAACCAAGCCCAGCCTTCAAGCTTTGGGCCTGAGGGTGGGACAGCACATGACTACCTCCAGCAGCCCCAGACAGGGTGACATGTGCACCCCAAAACAGCCTGGGAGTCATCACTGAGGGGTTTCAGAGGCACCTGTGTCGTACAGCTCCCTGGGGATCCCCAGCACCTACTGGGCACCACAGCACATGAGCATCCCCTCCTGGGCACCCTGCACCCAGGCTCTCCATCCCTTCAGCAAGTCCTGTGGGTCCTGGTTGCCTGCAGGGAGGAACCAGCCCCACAGAGACACGGCCTGTCCCTGCATGGTGGCAGGGATGAACCTGGCAGACGGCCACAGGCAATCTCCTCTGCTCCATAGAATATTTTTATATATATAATATATATATTAAAATTACATTTCTCTTTACAAAAACAATTCAACAAGGGGAATGAGGACAGAGCCCAACACTGAAGCCAAGGTGCAGGAACTCCGGCAAAGTCTAGGGTGCTGGGCAGGCTCCCTTTCAGGGTGTCCCTTTGAGGTTGTCCCCATCCCCCAGGCAGGGGCTCAGTTCAGAGTCCAGCAGCAGGTTGCACCGGTGGAGGTGGGCACAGGGGAGATGGCCCCGTGGCGAGATGCCTGCTCTGGATCCGACACAGCTCGCCCCATCCCCGCTGTCACCGCCTGGAAGGAGAGGAGAGGAGAGGACATGAGCTTAGGAGGGGTGATGGTGCCAGCTGGCCAAGAGCAATGTGGCATGGAGACACCCTCCCCCCCAGAAAAACCATCTGTTTGCTTACTTCTGGCGGGAGGTGCTGTAGGGATCAAGGAGGTGGGAGCTGGCCTGGGCCAAGTTCCAGTCAAACATTTCCAACACCCGGTGACACTCGACACGGGACTTCAGCCCCAGGCAGAAGAGTTGCTCCACCTGCAAGAGGACAGGGCACAGAGAGGAGGGTGACAGGGGTGCCACCACTCTCATGGGAGTCAGGGCAGGGGAACAGGGGTGTGTGATACCTTCAGGTACTGGATAGCCCGTTGGACACTCCAGCCATGGTTCTGCAGGGCCGTCTGGCACTCCTCAGTGGTCACACCATGCACAGTGTCCTGCACCTGGGGGGAGCTTGTGGTCAGCACCTGCCACAACCCCTGAGTAGCGGGGAGCCCGTGGCTGAAGCAGGGGGCACCAGGGCTGCCTCCACCCTGGCTCTGTCCCTGTCCCCAAGGAGCACCATTGGCCCAGAGCTAGGACCATACTCATCCCTGGGATCTTCAGCTCTCCTGGGCTCAGGTGCAGACTCCCAACCACAATGGATCCAGCCCAGAGAGCCCACGGGGACCTCAGTGACAGCCACCTTCCTCCCCCCACTCCCTGGGGCTGTGAGTAGGGTTAATTTATGTTAAAAAGTCCTGCAATCCCCATTTTGGAGTTGCAGTGACACTTATGTCCCACAGCACATCTGGGGACCCCTTGTAGCCAACCCCCCAGGGTTGAACTTGGGGAAACCAAGGCATAGGGTGGGGCTGGCTCTTGCCCAGCTGAGCCCAGGCCACCCTGTCCCCTCTTGCTGGTGGATGCCAGGGATGCCACTTACCAGCCGGATCTTGTCAGTGGGGCGGCAGCCATCTGGCCCATCGTAGACAATCTTCTGGAGGCTGCAGGAGGCTTTCACCAGGCACTTGGGCCCAAGGTTGCTGTTGTTAGAGGAGAAGTTGGCCTTGCAGTCTGGAGGCGGCTGCTGCACCATGGGACGGACGGTGGCTGTGGTGACCAGGCGGGATGACGGCACCTCCTCAGGGCTTTTGGCCTCCTTGAAAAACTTCTCGTACTTGTCCAGGTAGGCAGGGCGCTCGGGCAGCAGGTAGTAGTGGGTGCTGCTGACCTTCTGCCCATCCTTCACAATGGGCAGGATGCAGGGTCCCTTGGAGCAGTCCTTGCCCTGCGCCTGGATGACTTTGGGGGTGGCGTACTTGGGGTCAAGGGCGAAACTCTGCGTGGTGGGCATGGGCTTCCCCGGTGAGGTGGAGAGGCAGGAGCAGAGGGCGGCACGTTGCTGGGGAGAGCCCACCTGCAGGGCCATGGGGCTGGGTGTCCGGGAGGTGGGCTGTGACAGTGGGTCCCGGGGAGGAATCTGGGGTGGCCGGTCTTCCTCACCCCCTGAGGCCGGGGAAAGCTCCCCTGACCAGCGCCCAGGCTCGTTGCGGCGCAGGGGCCGGGGTGGGATAGGGACACGAGGGGGAATTTGGGGCTTGTCGTCGGTGGGGGTAGCTGGTCCCAGGGGGACGTTGAGCCTCTTCATGCACTCCTGTTGCAGCTCCTCGAAGAGCTCAGTGGTCTGCGTCAGGCTGGGCTGTTTGGTCTCCTTGGGGGGCAGGAAGAGGTTGTCCTCCAGTGCTGGTGCTCGCTCACCCTCATCTATGAAACCGTAGTTGGTCTTGCCCCGGCGGCTTGGGGGGCTGGTGATGGAGCAGACCTCAAAGTCATCCTCGTCCTGTGCCACGTCATCATAGGCAGGCGGAGGGGGCAAGGGGCGGGCATCCCAGTCCACCACTGGTGTGGGGTGTAGGGGCCGGGGTAGAGCCCGTGTGGGGCTCTGTGGTGGGGTCTTGTCCAGCAAGGAGAAGGCCTCCATGGCCAGCTTAACCAACGACGGGGCTGTCAGCTCCCCCACTGGTGAGGGGCTACCTTGGGGCACCTCCTCCTCAAAATCGATGAGGGTCACTTCGCTGCCTGCTGGTCCCTCGCTTGGTGGCCGGCCAGGTTGCCGCTCGCCCACCTTGGTGCCCGGTACTCGTGCCGATGGCTTGACCGGTCGCAGACCCTTCCCTGCTCCTGGCTTCTTCAAGCAGAGCTTCCGGAGACCCCCTGGCAGACCCTCCTCCTCCTCAGCGACTGGGTCGTAGCAGGGCTCTAGGAGCACATGGAGAGGGATGGTGAGGGTCCCAGCACCCATCCCTCTGGTGCCAAGTGGGACACCTGCATCCCCAAGCCCCTAAATTGCCCCATAGCTTCAGCCACCTTTGCTACCCCCTTGGGTGCAGCAATGCACACCAGGGCAGGGTGCCGGGGGGTGGGGAAGGGCAGGGGTAGCCTGGGCACCTGTCCGTGCCCCAGGCTGGCCACCCTGCTCCAAATCTGTGTCCCTTCCCCCCAGAGGTGCATGGCGGTACCAGGAGTGGGCAGAGGAGGTGAAAAGAGCCAAGAGAGAAAAGAAAGGGGACACAAAGGAGGAGGAGTAGCACCCAAAAAAGCCCGACTTACTGGTGAGCAGGACGGCAGGCTGAGGCGGGCGCGGAGGCGGCTGCCCTGCAGGAGAAGAGAGAGCCCAAGAGGAGGGGAGGTGAGGGGTGAGAGCGCAGAGCAAGCAGCAGCCAGGGCACTCGTTAGTGAGGTGCATGCTTCGTCCCATCCCCCATCACCGGTGGGGCGTGGGGAGGATGCCAGTGGGAAGCCCCCTCCAAGGGAAAATTGCAGGTTTAGGGGTTTGCGGCACACGTACAGTGTCTGAGCTCCCTTCCCATGGAGGCTCTGCTGAGATCCCCTGCGCTGGGGAGCCCAGCTGTGGGAGGGACAAGGGACCCGGACGAAGGGCAGCGGGGCAGAGTCCAGCCGGGCAGAGCCACCGGCCGCCCACGCTGCTGACAGCGGCACATGGCCAGGTGACAACGTGTCCCATCACCCCAGCTTCCCCCAGGTCTGCAGAAAGCAAGTGGCAGCAGAGAGATGGAAAGGAGAGGGTCCAGCCATCACCCTGGCAGCAGGGCACAGAGATGGGGACTTCTCACAACTGACAGGCAGAGGGAAGGAGGAAAGCCACTCACTTTTAGCCCTGCCTGGAAGCTGGGTTGGTCTGGCAGCACTTGGGTCCACACCTAAAATGTCAGGAGGGTCCATGGGATTTCCCAGGTACAGCCTGTGAGGAGAGAGCACATCACCTGGGGTCAGCAGGACCCTGCCTTCCACGCCATTGTCCCTCAGGACATCCCACAGCACCTCTGCCACAGTCCATGGTCTGGCAAGTACCATCCCCACAAGCACCAGGGCACCGCACCCCAGAGGCTTTTGGTGCTACAGCAGAGCCCGGTGTCACCCTGGTGCCACCCACCCTTCTCCAGCTCCACGTACATGATGTGCTGTACCCGGGAGATTGCAAACGCCGTGCCCAGGGTACTTCTGCAGGGCGTGGTGCCTGGGACGCCCTCCCAGCACGGGGGTGCTGCACCCGGGACACGGCCCCCCGGTAAGGCACGGCCCCCCGGTAGGGCAGGCCAGTGGGGTGCCAGGAGGCCCGGGCGAGCCGTCGCAAGCCAGGCACGGTGAGGCAGGGAGCCGGCGGGAGCCAGTGCAGCCCAAAGGCCTGGGCGTGTGCCGAGCTCGGTGCGTTCTCGGCATCCCGGGCGGCACGTACCCAGCGCCCGTGCCCACGCAGCGGGGCGCGGGGAGGCCTGCTGGGGCACGAGCCAGGGCTGTGTGCGGCGCCTCGGTTCAGCCCGCGGCACCGTGCCGGGGGTCAGCCCGGGACCGAGGGCACCGGCAGAGTTGTCCCGGGGCTGTCATGTCCAACAGTGGTGGGGATTGTGATCCCACGGGACAGCACCGAGTCTGGTGCAGGAGCTGGCTTTACCCAGCGGGAGCTTTCCAGGCTTTGAAACCCCATCCTGACCCCCATACGCAGCCCTCCCACGTTCCTCCAGCCCAGCACTGGAAGAGAACCCCTGTGCCCCCTGCCCATCACCATCTGGTGCCCAGCACCCACACTGGGCATGGCCAGTCCCACGAGGCAAGGGGGAATGGAGCACCCTGGGGTGCGGGCACCCAGTCCCCCTTCCCATTGCAGACCAACTGGGGTCTCTCTTGATGAATCATGGGGGAAAGAGCATTTTGGTGGATTTTTTCATATTTTACTTTTTAAGAGGATTCATGCCACTAAAAGTATGGGGCCGGGCAGCCCTGCTGTGGCTCCTCTCCACATAGATACCCAAAGGTGCAGGTTTAGCAGGCCTAGGACACCCCAAAAGCTTTGAGGCATTTTGGCCACCTCTGGGGTGGCACTTACTGAAGTTCCCCTGTCCCGGGACAGCCACGAGGGGCTGCGAAGCTGGGAGAAAGTGCTCCCCCCTCCCTGGGACAGTCCTCCACAAGCACAGCAGCCCCCAATGTCCCTGACCCCATTAGTAAGAAGAGGCTCAGGAGTTAGTACAGCCGCGGGGACCCTACCCGGAGCCACCGTCCCCAGTACAGCGGGGGAGAAAGAGATGCTTCAAGGGGCAGGGGGGCAGCCAAGCCACAGCTCGCTCCCGTGCCCGGCGGGCAGCGGGGAAGGCAGGGAGCAGGCAGGGGATGCAGAGAAGACAGAAAATTTCTTACTCATCAATTTTATCGGGAAACCCCCAGCAGTGCTGCGGGTTGGTGTCTCCATGGCCTGTGTGGATGAAGCTGTTTTTAAGCGGCTGGCTGATGTCGTGGGCCGACAGCCCTGCCACCGAGGTCACCGTGTTTCGGGGGAACTGGCCCACTTTTAGGGTCCGTTTATTCTGACCCCGCCACCAGTAATTCTCAGCCCTAAGAAATAAAAAGGACCTCATTATCGACAAGGGGATGGGAGGGGGACACGCGCCTGCCACAGTGACAGGGGAGGAGGGGAGGTGACTCGCCCAAGGCCACGTAGGCAGGCAGTGACACAATGGGAGGGGAACCCAGTAGCCCAGGATCCCAACCCTACACTGGCAGCGCACTCTGCCTCCTACCCTGCATGGCCTCTGCACCTGGAGGTGCCGGGGATGTGGGTGGCAAGGAACAAAGCTCCCCATTTGCACCCATAAAGATGTGCTCCTTCCTCCTCCTCCCAGCTGCCCCAAATTATGCAGGAGCCTCGGGGTGATGCCTGCATCAAGCTGCTCACTGCTGGTCTCCTTATGTCCCATGCACTCAAGGACATGCATGGTGTCTGATGATGAACCCTCAAATATCTCAGTCCAGCAAGGAAACCTGGGAAGGCCAAGTAGAGGGACAGAGGGCTGGAGGAGTCTCCCTTACTCCCTTCCTATGTCATCGGCAAGTCCTGTGCAGGGGGAAATGGGCAGGCAGGCTGGGGGACTCAAGCTGCAAAACCTCCCATGGCCATGTGAATAGGGTGGCCAGTGTACTGGTCCCCTAGAGAACCCAGCGTGCCTCTGGAGCTGGCCAGGAGCCGCTTGCCTGCCCCAAGATGTAGCCATTTCCAGTGTGGGACAGGGCTGTCACTCAGCCCAGGGAATGGGAGGGGATAGGCACAGGTAGGATGCAGGGAAGGGTACCCCAAAGGGGCCCCCCTGCACAGCCTGTGCCAAATCAATGGGGTGGCTCCGATCCTAACCCCCATCCCCTGCTGCCGCTCCCACCACGTCCTTGCTGCCCACAGGCCCCGCTCCCCGCGGGCAGGGCGCGCATCGGGCAGGGGACGGCGAGCGGTGCCAGCGAGCAGTGCCAGCCCGGCGAGGCTGGCACGGGCCCCGCGGTTTCCTGGAGTCACCTGTGAGTCACCCCCGGCCACCAGCTCAGCCCTTTTCCTGTTTACCTTCCCCGCTCGCCGCCAGCCAGCCGCCTTACTCAGCGCCGGGACCCTCGGCAGAGCCGGTACCGGGCACCCTCCCTCACCCGCGGCTGGCCGGGGGCGGGGGAGGACGGGTCCCCTCCCCGGGAGATCCCTCCCGGCGCCCCAGCACCGCCGCATCCCGCCGGAGGATGCTGTGGCCGGGCCGGCCTCTCTGCTCCCCGCCTCTCTCAGCCTCGTCTCGCCGCATCCGTGCACGGACCCCCGGCCCAAACCCGTTCCGGTTCTGCCCTGGCTCCCCCTCCCCGACCCCCCTCCCACCCGCGGCCGGCTGGGTCCCCGGGGGGCTTTCAGGTAGGTCCCTGCCCCTGCCCACACACACGTACGCACGCCCGGCGCCCGCCGAACGACAGGCAGGGGCTTGAAAAGGGGTGGGGGGTGTTTACGGTGCCCCGGGCGGCCTCGGCGGGGCCGGATGCGGCCCCCGGGAGGAGCCCCCCTCCCGCCCTACCCCCAGCCCTTCGCTCCCTGCCCGGGCACCCCCAGCCCGCAGCGTGGCGGGGGCAGCCGCCCCGGGGGGAAACTGAGGCACGGAAAGGGGGCTCCCGCCACCCCCCGGCTGCAAACCCCAGACCCAGTGCCCCCACAACGTGCCCACCGGGGGGGCACTGGGGAAACTGAGGCAGAGGAGGCTGCGTCCCGGCTCCACCGCGCTTCTGGCCCTCCCCTCAACCCATCGGCACCCCCCAGGGCGGCCACGACCCCCCGTCCCGCTCCGTCCCCCTCCCTCCGTGGTTCACCTGGGGCCGGCAGTGGGGCGGGGGGCGCGAGAGCGGGACCCCGGCCCTGGCGGGATGCGGCGGCGGGGACGATGCAGGCACACACTGGCGCGGCCGCACCGCCCTCCGCCGCTCCTTCCCTCCCTCCCTCCTTCCCTCCCTCCGCCGACGCCGTTTCCCTTCCCCTCCCCTCCCCTCCCTGCAATTAAACCGCCAGACCCTGGGCAAGAGTCATCCCTGACGGCGGTGGCAGCCCGGGAGAAAGCCGGTCCCTGCAGACACACAAATCCGGCCTGATTCACCTCCGGGCCGTGACTAACCGCGGGGAGCCGGCCCCGGGACGGGGGAGAGGGGAGGGGGGAAGGACAGAGCCTTCCTCCACCTCATCACCCTCCCCAGGGCTGCGGGGGCGGCAGCCTCCCGTGTGCCAGTGGGGCAATGGGACACCGAACTCATCTGGGGGCTGTCCCCGAGGTGGAGGGGACCGGGCAGGTCCTGGGATGGGGATGCAGGGACCAAAGGTTCCCCCAGTCCACAGGTCCCCGGGGCGGTGGAGGGGAGTGGCTGTGCCCCGGGGTGACTAGCAGTGACTGGGGAGCGAAGCCCATGTTGCAGGGGGTGACAGGTCACGCCCACCGTGGTACCGAGCCCCCCAGTGTGGGACCGAGCCTCGCAGTGTGGGACAGATCCCCCCAGTGCCTCTCCCCACACGGTGACAGCTGCACGTCCCCGGGTGCTGGTGGCACGTCCCCACCGGTATCAGCAGGGAGCGGCCCCGGGGCAAGGCCGGGGCAAACCCAAAGGCACGGTGGGTGAGTCAGCGGGGGCGGATGGTGAGGGCAGGGCTGTGCTGTCCGCGGGCACGGCTGTGCCCCCCCCCCGCCCCGGCACCGGGCTGGCCCCACGGCACCAGGCTTGGGGACACAGCTCCCCATCCCTGTTCCCCACAGCTCTGCCAGTGCCCACAGCCTCCCCTTTTCCGGGGTCCCCTGTCCCCACACAGGCTGGAAGCCCTGAAGCCAGCAGCTGGTCCGAGTGTCCCCCCCCCCAGTGCAATACCTGCCACCCCTCCCGTGCAGTACCTGCCCTCGATGACCGTGATGATGTCGTTCATCTGGATGTGCAGCTTGTCTGGCTCCTCGAAGTCCTGCAGCGCCCTCATGTCTGTGGGCTGGGCCTGGGGGGACAAGGGAGTGAGAACATGGGACAAACACCACCCCCACCCCCCTCATCCATCCCTGCCCTGTTTTGAGGCCAGGCCCAGACTCATGTAGGGCAGAGGAGCCACCACAATAGGCAAAAGACAGCATCATCACCCCCAGCCCCTCCTCAGCTGTGGCATTCCTGGGGTGGACAAGGGCAAGGTGGCACCCAGGGTCCTCCTTCTGTGACCATCTCACCACCTGCCATCTTCCAGCCTGCAGGGCTGCCTGGCCTGAGCTTCCAACGTCACCTCCCACCTTGGTGATACCCTTAAGTGCCCACACTCCAGCATAGCAGGTGGGAGGGGGTGCTGGGGCCCCCGTCCCCTTCCCTGCTCACCCACCTCCACCAAGAAGTCCCGCAGGGCCACAAAGGTGGGTCGATCCTCAGGCTTGTGTGCCCAGCACTGCAGCATGACATTGTACACATCCTGGGGACAGTCCTCTGGCCGCGGCAGCCGCTCACCCTCTTTGTCTATCTTGTGCAGGATCTGTGGAGCAGAGGGTGCTGTCAAGGGTTCCCAGGTCCCCCCCAACACTGCTGGGGTGAGGCGGGGGGTCAGGTCTCTGCTGTGCACCCACCTGGCTGCCATTGAGGCCAATCCAAGGCTCCTGCCCATAGGTGAACATCTCCCAGAGGGTCACCCCGAACATCCAAGTGTCGCTGGCGTGAGAGAAGGTGCGTGTCTTCAGGCTCTCAGGAGCACACCTGCACGGGGAAGGAGGTGAGCATCAGGAGGCTGTGGGTGCTGCACCCCTAGGTCCCTCCTTTCCCAGGGCTCACCAGGCAAAGGGGACCTTGCGATGCTCCTGCATCACGTAGTGGTCATCATTTTTGGGCAGGGCTCGCATCAGTCCGAAGTCCCCGATCTTGACCAGCTCATTGGAAGCCAGCAGGATGTTGCGGGCAGCCAGGTCACGGTGGATGAAGCGCTTGGACTCCAGGTAGGCCATGCCCTTGGCCACCTGGATGGCATACTGGCAGAGGGTGGAGATGAGGAAATGACCCTGGTTCTTCCGCAGACGGTCCAGGAGGGAGCCCAGCGGGGCCAGCTCTGTCACCTGGGCCATGAGGACAGAACAGCAAGTCGATCAGGACAGGGACACCCTGTTGGGATGGTTTCCAGCCTTCTTGTGACCCACTGGGAATGTCAGCAGAGTACTCGGGGTACAGACCCAGCCTGGTGTTGCTCATCCCATCATGCAGAACCCCCCTACAGAGCAGCATCAGGGTTGGCCCCCCCCCCCTCCCCACTCACCATCTTCATGGGGTGAGAGAGCACCACACCATAGAGTCGGATGAGGTTCTTGTGGTCCAGGGAGTGCATGGCATTCACCTCCCGGATGAAGTCGTCCAGTGCCTCTGGCTGGCTCAGCACATCTGTCTTGAGGCACTTCACTGCCACGTTCAGCTACGGACAAAGCAAGGATGAGTCCGAAGCATCTTCCCCCCAAGGTGGTCCCATCGCCTGGCTCCCTCCCTCCCTCCACAAGCTGTCCCTCACCGTCTTGCCGGCGGGTGTGCACCACTCGCCGCGACGCACGACACCGAAGGAGCCATCGCCCAGCTTCTCGAAGAGCGAGAGGTCCCGCTCCCGCACCAGGCAGGTGAGAGAGTGCTGGTTCCCAGCTTCGGGGGGCGGTGGCGTAGGGGGCTTACGGAAGGTGCTCTGGGGCTGGGGAGTCAGCTCCGACTCAGGACGCTTCCCACTGAACACCTGCAGGACATGGAGGAAGGTGAGATGCAGGCATGGAGCCGCCCCAAGCCTTTGGATCTGTGAATGAGCAGTACTGGGACAACCCCCTGCCTGGGCTGTACACTCTGGAACCTAATGATGACCCCTGACTGGTGATTACCCAGGGCAGGCTGGCTGCAGAAGCAGGCAATTGCAGCAACTAACTGCAATTCGTGTGGAAGGAAGGAGTTGTGCCTCTCACAGCAGCCCCGTAGAAGCTCCCCAGCAGCCCTGGCAAACCAGGCTGGTAGCTGGAGGGCCCTGGGCACTCCTTGGCCAGGCTGTGGCCACACGATGTGCCTGGGCACAAAGCCAAGAGAAACCTCCAGCTTGGGCCAAGTGTGGTGACACATCCCTGCAGCAACGTGGGCCTTGCAATATGCACTGCCAGCCCAGAGGGGACGTGAATGGGCTCTCCCTCCCTCTCTCCCCACTGGGACAGATGATGTATTGGGACCAATGATGTGCCCCACAGGATGGGGCCCATCCCAGTCTCAGCAGCCAGGACCCATGCAGGGAGTAGGGGGGCTGGGCCTGGCATGTGGCCAGAGTGGGAGGTGGCATTTCTGTGCTCGGTGTAAGGCCAAATAGACTTCTATTAAAAAGGTGTCCTGTCCCTGTCCCAGCCCAGATGAGTCAGAGGAGGGGCCATAATCCAGTCCTCAGCTGGAAAGCATCCTCCTCTTTTGGGGGTACATGGTGCTGTGGGGTGCCAGGATGGCAGCAGCACCAGCTTTGGACAGGATGGCATCAGAGGCATGTGTGAGCATCCCGAGGTCCCCTGCCCTGTTGTGTCCCCAGCCTGCAGGCACAAGGCAGCAGAGTGGGCAGGGGGCCGGGCAGTGCTGCTACCCACAGAGCTGGCTGGGGCGAGATGCAAAGACTCTGTGGCTCATTAGCTACTAACGAGTTTCCTGGCAAAGAGGCAAATAACGCAAGGGGAATTAATTTCCCAAGTGCTGGGGTGGCAGGGCTGTCCTTTGCCAGGAAATGACCCAGGAGTCCACGCAGGACTGGGGCACATGCTGGCAGGGCCATGCCACGGGCAGGGCATGTGTGGCAGGGACTTCTGCCCATCTCCCTGCCAGCTCCCAGGGACTGGTGATGTGAGGAGAGCTGGGCACCAGGGAAGAGCATGGGGAGCAGTCCAGCTCCTCCTGCCTGCCTGCCCCTCTCCTGTCCCTACCTTGCTCATCCAGGATTTCCTCTTGCACATGGCTTTTCTCCGCTTCACTGCCTCCCACAGCCGCCGCTGGCCTGCAGGACACAGTGATGGTCACCAACCCAGCACCAGGTGGGGGTCCCCTCCAGCCCTATGGACCTCTGGGCTCCTCAAAAGATGCTACGCAACCAGCCGGGGACACGGGGGGAGGTTTTGGGGGGGTGTACGCACCAGGGCGTCCCATGCCGATCTTCTCCAGATCTTCATTTTTGACGTACTCGAAGTGGGAGAGGCGGGTGACATTGAGCTCGTCCCGGATGCGCAGGAAGTACTGCTGCAGCTGCAGCTCGGTGAGCAGCTCCAGCAGCCAGTCCGTGCCCTCCTCCGCCTGCATGCTACAGCTCAGCCTCTGCTGGGACACCGTGCTGGGTTAGGGGGGACACTGCCCTGCTCCCCTCTGCCCCATCCCCCTGCGGGAGTCACCCAGAGGGGCTGAGGGCCAAGACTGAGGTGCTTGCCTGGATAAGGGATGCTGGCAGGACTTGTCTCCTGAGCCTGTCCCCAGCAGGGGGGCCAAGAGAAGTACTCACCAGCAGAACCCACAGGGACAGGCAGAGACCTCTTCTCTGCTCTATTGTGCCCAGAAACACCAGCCCACCCCTCTGCTCCAGCACAGACTGTACCCAGGCAGTGGTGCCAGGGACGCAGAAGAGGGCAGAGGCTCAGGGTATGGGTTGGAGGTGCCCAGAAGCAGCCCCTAGCCGAGGGGTACCCTGCAGCCTGGCACTGTATCTGCACAGGAGGCACCCCACATCTGGCATTGTGCCTACCAGGCTCCCTTTGCCTAGCTGGAGGGATTGACCAGGGAGGTGAAAGCTGTTCCCAGCAGGGATTGCCACCTCAGCACCGCCACTCAGCTCCCAGCATCCCCACACATCTCACTGGCCTACTGCACAGACCCACAGCAGGTCTCCTCTGCCATGGGTGGTGGTACCTGGCCAGGGAGTCACAAGAAGGGGGCAGACAGGGACATCAGGGCCTCCAGAGGGGTCCTGGTGCCCTGGGGGTGAAGCATAGGGCACCCCAGCACTGCTGGCGTCACCCCCCACCCTATGCCAGGGTACGGGGAGGGAGGGGATGGGGCCAGGTCTCACTTATGGTTCCCCATGTCCCCCGTAAACATGTCCCCCGCCACTCCTCACCCCTGCCTGCGGCCCCGGCTCTCCCTCCCTTCACTGACACCCTTCTGGGAAAGGGACACAGCTCTGCCTCCCTCAGCCAAGAGCCGGAGGGGAGGTGGGATCCCAGCCCCATAGCAGGGCAGCCCCCTTCATCTTCTCCTCTCCCCTGGGAGACGACGTGGCCCTCGGCGTCTTCGCCGCCCGCGCTCGGGTCCCTCGACCGCGTCACCGCAATGACAGCCCTCGGCACCGGGCTAAAAATACGGCGGGTGCGGCCAGCAGCTGGGCACGGGGGCGCACGGGGGCACCGGCCCTCGCTGTGCCCGTCGCTGGTCCCCTACCCGCGGGCAGCGGGGACGGCCAGCCCGGTGGGGTCTGCCCGGGGCGGGGGTCAGCACTTACTCGGTAGAAGCGGAAGCGGGTGAGGAAGGGGAAGGATCGGTGCAAAGCCTGGAAGCGACGCATCCTGCCTGGCTGCCCGCCGCGGCCCCTGGCACCGCCGAGGTCCCTTTGCTGGTGCCGGCGTCCCACGGCAGAGCCCCGCTCAGCGCAGCCTGGGCACCAGCGGCCCCGGCAGCTCGGCTACGGAGATGCCCCCGGGGCTCGGCCGCCCCATCGATCCCCTGGAGCGGGCAGGGGGGCTCAGGGCGTCCGCCGGCCAGACACGGGCTGCGGCTCGTCCCCCTCCTTCCGTCCGGCTCCCGATCCTCCCGGCCGGCCCTCCCCTTCCCCAACGCAACGGGGCCGGGGCGGGGGGGCAGCGGCAAGGCAGGGCTGGAGGTCAACCCCCTGGCTGGAGCCGCTTCTTGGGGACACCCGGCCGGCTGCGGGGCTCAGTCCCGGCCGGCTGCCCGCGCAGCGCTCCCCGGGAGGGGTTATTTTCGGCCGGGGCTGGGACGTGCGCCCAGGGGGCCGGGCTCCCATCAATGTGCCGCTTTCTCCCTTGTTCGGCGGGCGCCGGCAGCTGGGAGCTCGGACCCCCGCTCCCATTTCCATGGAAACTCGCCCTGGCCCTGGGAAACACTCCCGGGCCTCAGTTTCCCCCCAGGAAGCGGGAAGGGAGGGAGGAAGAGGAGACATCCGGCTCTCTGCTCCCCAGCCGAGGCCGCAGGCACGACGCCAGGGCGATGGGCACTGCGGGGGGAGCTTCTGGCTCAGCAAATGTGCCCGCTACCCGGCTGCCAGCCCCGGCAGGGCTCTGCTGTGGGTGCCACCAGCACCCTGGGGCTCGTTCCCCTTCCCTGGCAGGGCTGGCACTCAAACCTAACGCTGCTGCCCGCTCGCGGGCTCCCCGGGGAGAACGGCTGCCGTGGCTTGAGAGAGGAACGACCACGGCAACCTCTTGCTGCGGCCCCCGCCTGCCCGGCCCCCCAAACCGCGGCCATCGCTGTGCCAGGAGGCAGCTGAGAGGGGGTTAAGTATATCCCCAGGTGCAGAGAAGCCTCCCCTGCGGCTTCCACTGCCGGGATCCCAGCTGGCACCCAGCGGCACTGGCGCCCAGCACAACAAGCCCATTGACTGGGGACACCCGGGCACGGTGCCCTCACCACCAACCTCCGCCACGCGCCAGCTCCCCCCTCCCTGGCCCAGGGGACACCGAGGATGCGGGTGGTTCCCTGCCCTGCTATGGTGCATCACCCCCATCTGTTGGTACCAGCACCCACTGGTGTGCTGCCTCCTGCTCCCCAGTCCACCTCTTGTGCCCCCAAGCTCTGGGTGAGACTGCCCGGTGTAGTGCTTGCATTGGGAGTACTGGTGTCCAAAAGGAAGTGGGGGGACCCAGGCTCACCCACTGTGCCAGTGAAAGTTTGTGCCTCAGTTTCCCTCTTCGGATGCAACACCACAACCTCAGCTCTGAGATGGGCAAGCGAAGATCTGCCCATGGACCCCCATTCTGGGGGGGGGTGTCACGGATGGCCATCCAGCCCTCCTGGCACGGCAGGCAGCAAAGCCCCCCGGTGCAGGTGCCTCTCAGCCCCCCGTGCCCTGCACACACCCCGCAGCCCCGGGGGTGCACCCTACGTGCACCCGAGCTCATGCACGGGCGGTAACGACTCTCACGTGCACCCCTGGACCACACAGGTGCAACCCCCGGTGCCCCGCGCACCTCCCGCCACCTGCACAACCGCAGCCGCCCCCCACGCCTGCGTCACCCCCGTGCACCCCCTGGCTGCCGCCCTGCCCGGCCGCACGTGCACAAACACCGGCGCCGCGCAGCCGGCGGCACACAGGCCCAGCTCCCCGGCCTCCGCCTGACGCGCACCTGGAGCCGCCTGTGCGCCCACGGGTGCCCGTCCCCGGCGTGGCACGCTCCTTGTCTCCATGCTTGCCCGGCATCATGCATGGCCAGGCATACTTGCCCGAGCTGGCACACGGATTGCCAACCCCCCCCCCCCATGACTCCTACCCACAATGATAGCCCAACACCTGCCCTATACCCTGAGGCAGCTGCACCCTCCACATGTACCTACGTGCTCCCAACCCCCACCAACCCCTCACACGCAGCCTGACACCCCCCCAGTGACACTCGCACATGCAGATGGCAGCCTGCAGGGTCACCATCCTGTGCTGGGCACTTTGGGAGGATCAATCCTCCCCAAGCTGTGCCAGGCCCAGCCGAGCTGTGCTGCCGCACCCCACTTCCCTGTGCCTCAGTTTCTCCAGCAAGGAGGAACAGGCTCCTGTGGATCAAGACGGGAGGGCAGCTGTGCAGGGGTTGTCATCCCCATGCCACCTCAGATGCCACAGATTACAACGAGTGCTGGAGAGGAGAGATGCCATGCAGGGACCCCCCCAGCCCCATGCCAGCTGCTGGTCCACACCCCACAGTAGGATTCTGCTCCTCCTGGGGACACCAAGTCCGGTCAGGTGCCCCCTGACACTCCCCCCCACAAGCTCCCCCCGCACTGACCCGCCGGCACGGCATGCCCGGCGTGCTGTCCTGCCGGGGGGATGGCATGGGGGGCCCGCTGCCCAGCCGCAGGGCCCGCTGCCCGGTGCTGTCTGAGAAGCTGTGGGGCAGGGGGCCCAGCATCTCTTCCTCCTCCTCGGCGCTGCTCAGGCGCTGGTAGTCGCATCTCTCACCCATGGCCGGGGCGGCGGTGGCGGCTGCAGCGCGGTGACGAACGAGGGGCTCTGCGGAGGCGCCCGCGCCTGCCTGGGGGTGGCGAGGGCTGGAGCCGGGCTCGGGATCACATGGCAGAAAGTTGCTGCAGTTCCGGAAAACAGCGAGAGGGTGAAGGTGACCGCGATGGTGATGGAGGGGAGGGGGGGATCAAGGGATGCAGAGGAGATGGGAAAAGAGAAAGGGAGGCAGCTCCTCGAGCACCCATCCTCACCCCAATCCTAGCCTGGCACCGCTGTCTTCCTCCTGGCTCAGCAGCCCAGCTGCCCACCTGCTGTCCCCGCTCTGGCACCCGAGCCGAGCGGCGGTGGCATCGCTGCCAGCCCCAGCACCGCGCTCACAGTCCCCTTCTTCCCCCGCCCCAGCACGATGCAGCTCGCCAGCGGGGACGCGGGGCAGGCAGCCAGGTAGAGGAGGAGGATGAGGAGGGAGCATCATCCAGCAACCGGGGCTCTGTGACAAGTGGAATGGGTGAGGAGGCACCGTACCCCTCTTCTGAGCACCTGCAGAGGGGTGGGGGGGGCTCTGAGGCTGGCAGCATCCCCAGCATCCCTCCTGATTCCCTGCGCCGCAGAGGGGGATGGGATGTGCTGGGAAGATGGCTGCTCCGCAGCGACCGGCAGCGCTGGCGCAAGCACAACAGGGCCGGGAGACCAGCCAGGTCCTGGTGGGCGCTGCTGGGATGGGGTCTGAGGGGGATGCCAGGAGGACTCCTCCCAGGATCAATCTTCTCCTCCCAACCACTTGCAGGGAGCCAGGGGTCTCCTAGACCTCTGCCAGGCGCTGCACCAGGCACAGTCCCCATCAGGGGCAGGTGGCACTGGGACCCCCCGAGATGGGGAACCCCTCATCTGCACATCGGGACTGGCCTGCACCCCAACACTGCCTGGCCACAGCCCCCCTCCGAGCCCCCTGGGCCAGAGGTGCAAGCAGGCTGAAACTGGGGNGCCCTGCAGTCCCCTGGGACCTGTTTGTCCCTTGGGGCACAGCACAGCCCCAGGGACTAATCTGCTCCTCTTGCCAAAGCCACAGGGAACTATGCCCTGTCCCGACCCCCCAGAAGTGTCCCCATGACCCACTTGCTGCTCCTGCCCCCCGTCCCCCCCTCCCCTGAGACCCTGGTGTAGCCAGAGGAGTGACATCAGGCTGTCACCCTGCCAGGACAGGGGGCATGAGCCCACCCTGCCCTCCCTTGGAGACACACCCCTAATCTTGGGGAGCACCCATCCCACCTCAGGGGGTTTGGGGGGCCTGGGCGGGGGCAGCCCCTCGACGGCTCCTCCTGCCATACCACAGAGGTGAGCTCAGCCATGGAGCCGAGGCGGCCGAGCCCGCGGCGTGGGAGCAGCGAGCCACCCCCGCGCACGGCCTGCCGGCGTCACCGCGCTGGCACGCTGCGGGCCGGTGACTGATGCACGTGCTATGCCACCTTCCCTCCGGCCTCAGCCGCCCCGTGCTGGCCCGAAACCCTTGCCAGCCTGCCCAGCGAGAGCGATGCTGCGGGGTCTCCAAGCTGAGAGAGGACAACCTCTGTCCCCGCAGCCCTGGGCATGTATTCATGGACCCCCAAAGCGTCGGGTCCTTCTGTCCTGCCCAGGCTGAGCTGAAAACC
This sequence comes from Brachypteracias leptosomus, assembly GCA_013401335.1. Lineage (NCBI taxonomy): Eukaryota > Metazoa > Chordata > Aves > Coraciiformes > Brachypteraciidae > Brachypteracias > Brachypteracias leptosomus. The sequence continues at coordinate 364,265 of VYZX01010478.1, forward strand.
AAACGATGAGGTCCAGTACAAGATGGGATGGATGGCATTCGCTGTGCCACCCAACCCACCTGCCTGCAATTCCCGCCCTGCAGGGTTTCCCACCACAACAACCACTGTCCCCTGCCCCCCAGGCAGTGACAGTCACACTGACCACAGGGTGTCCCTCCCCTTTGTGGGGACACAGCACTTCCCTAGCCCTCTGGGATTCTACGCTTGGCCCCGCATCCCTCCCAGCATCCCTGAGGACTGGGACCACAGTGTCCCCCATTTCCTGTGCCCACCACCCCACACGGAGGACCCCAGGAAGTGGTGGGTCCCCAAAACAAGCTCCTAGAGGGGGGTGGGGCCCCCCACTCACCTCCAGCACATCACCCCGCTCGCTGTCACAGCCGGCCTGCCACCTTCCTGGTGGCCGTGTCACCTGGAAGTGATCTCACCAGCTGTGGCAGCAGCAGGGCGGCCTCGGCAGCACCCCGGGCTGGCTCACTCAGCCCTGGCAGGGCCCTGGAGGCGGCCCCAAATTGCGGTGACACACTCCTCGGCCCTGCCACCATGGCGCAGGCGTGCAGGCACACACATACCCACGGTCCAAACACACCATGCTCCCACCAGAGACGGGGCTGTCAGCCACATCCTGCCCGCTCCTGGGATGCTGCTGCCACCCGGCTCCCTGGGGACCATCCCCAGCCCCTCGCTGGATTGCACCACCCCACGTCTCCCCAGGACTCCATACCGGTGGATGTTTTGCCTCCCTCGGTGGTGGTACCTGATGGTGCTTGCTCGGCCAGCTTGGGCAAGCAGGAGGTCTCAGTGGGCCAGCACAGAGGGTTGGTGACCCCCGTGGCGGGGGAGGCCGGGGAGGCCGGGGTGCCAGGTTCCTCCTCCCTGCCATCTCTGGGCTCCCAGAGCCTGGCCCCATGGCCTGATCCTGCCTGCTAGCACAGAGCGTGCCCCACTCTGAGCTCCTGCCCGTGGCAGTGGCTGCCCAGGGAGGAAAGACGCAGCTGAGTGGGGAGGCCCCCCCACCCTGACAGAGCCCAGCACAACCCCAATCCCCTCCCTAAGCCTCTTTCCTCTGCTAAATCCCCTACACAGGTCAAGCCAGGGCGAGCAGAGCCTGTCTTGTGCCTCCCAGCTCCCCGGCATGGAGACAGGAATTGCCAACCCACAGCTGATCCCTCTCCTCCTCAAGCTCTCCCTCCACGGCAGGGACACAGCGCAGTGTTTGGGGGACAAGCAGGCAAAGCAACACCCCCTGGCACCCACAGCACCCTGCTCCCACTGCCTGCCCTCGGCTCTGTGCCCAGTGCCTGGGAAAGGGGAGCAGGCTTGGCGTCATCAAGCTTTGGCACCACTGATCCTGGGGATGCTGCCACAGTGAGGACACTGACACCATGCCCCAGTGCACGGACAGTTTGTGCCCACTGGCCCCCATGCCAGTCTCACCTGGGCCACGGTGGCAGCGCTGCAGGGGCCCCTTGGCAGTGCCAGCCCCGGTGTCGCAGTGAGCCGGGCGGTGTGCGAGGGGACACGGTGTCAGGGCTCAGCCATGGGGCTGGCAGGGCTGCGGTGACACCGGCTGCGGGGTCTCTCTGGGGCGAAGCAGGAGGGAGAGGTCAGGACAGGCCCATGAGCGACCACCCTCCATCTGTCCACCCCAGACCCTCCAGACTCCTTGGCGGGTAACGAGTGGGAACATTTCCCTGCACCAAGGGCCACTTCCCACTTTGCCCAGGCGGCTGAAAGAGCTTTTGCAGAGCCCCCCACCTCCCTGGGGAACTGGTGGGCTTTGCCCCCAGTCCTGCCATGGAAGGGGATCCCTGCATGTGCCCTGAGCTCTAGGTGCAAAGGCCCCTCTGCCCTAGGGGTGCTGCCAGTGGTACCCCCATCCCCACTGCAGGATGTCAGGACATGCCCTGGGGTGGGCTGCAGCTGGCACAAAATGAGTTTGCCAGGACTCAGGCTATGGACAAAGCCACGTCCATGCCACAGCACCTCCTCTCAGCACAGGGTGCCGGGAGAGAGGACCCCCGGAGCTAAATTTCATCACTTTCCCTGCACCATAACAGAGCAGTGTCCTGGCCAGACCATCCAGCATCTGCTGGTCATTAGCACTAATTGACAGCAACCTAATTAGCCAGGCTTCAGCACAGGCAGTGCCCCCTTGGGGCTGCTCAGTAGAGGGAGCAAGACTTTCTCCTTAACACTCTCTTGTCCCAGTGGGAGCTGCACATGGGGCAGAGGCCCCTCCTGTCCCCCAAAACCCATATGAGCAGGTAATGCTCCCCAGGATGCTTTGCCCCAGCCGGCCACCATCCATCATGGGCATGATTTGAGTCAAAATGCCCAGTGCTGCAGGGGCAGGATGGAGCCTCTCAGGGGTAAACAGAGGCACAAAGCAAGGTCTGGTCTACAGGGTGGCTGGAACAGGGCTCAGCTACGAGCCTGAAGCAGTTCCTGGTCTCACAGGGTCTGCTCCTCTGCCCACGAAGGCCCCCTATGCCCCGGGGGAGGCTGAGTCACGGCAGGACCGCAGGCTGGCAGCTGCCCGAGGAGGAGGAGGAAAAAGGCATCACCAGCCCCCCCAGCCATACCCACAAAACCTGGCCCACGCCCTTGCACTAACGAATACTGGGCTAACGAGGCCCAGGTAGCTCCAGGGGTTGGTAACAGGTTGCACAGCCTGCACAGCCCCCACCCCAGGCCTCGGCAGGGTGGGATGGGGGTGCAGAGGCTGCTTTAGGCCCCACTCCCTGCAGCTAGCAGCGGGCTCAGGGCCAGCAGCAGGACCAGGGCACAGCTGAGGGTGGCCCAGCAACACCCAAGGTCCATCCTGGATCCCCTCCTTAAAGGGGGGCCCGGCAGCGCATACCTGATCAGAGGCACTCCTCCAGGCAGGTCCTATTTTTAGGAGTTTTGCAAAGCCCGACACTGAAAATCTTAATTCAAGGGCTTTGCCCTGAGCCAGCTCAGCCAAGGGCTGAATAAAGGAGGGGATGCATGACCCCCAGCGCCCGCAGCACCCGATGAGGGGGTCCCATCTTGCAGGGTGGTGAGCTGGCACTGGAGCCCAGCAGCACGGGGGTACCCCGGGAACGCTGTGCCAAGGTGGCCCTAGGGAGGCAAGTGCGTGGGGAAGCACCAGCGCCAGGCTCTGCCCCGGCCTGTCCTGCCCAGACGCCTCATCCCCCGCAGGTCCGCGGGCAGAGACACAGCCCCTGCCCGGGCTCCTCCAGCCTGCATCCCCCATCCCCAGCTGCAGCTTGTGGAGTGCGTGAGAGAGAAGCCAAGCAGGGTCTTCCCAGTGAGGCATGATCCTCACCTAGGCTGTTGGCACCACCTTAACAAGTTTAACTTGAAGGTTTTATTTAAAAGAGCAAAAGCAACAAAGAACAGTACCCAAAGGGTCCTAAGCGTTTAGAGAACAACCTGCCACGACGTGGCTGGACACAGCGGTGGTGCTGCCCAGCAAGCCGGTGGGCAGAGGTTCCCCATACCGGGTTTCAGCAGCAGCACAACACCCCGGGGCACAGGGCTGGCTCCGGAGGACAAGGACCCTCTGTTCAGCGCTGGAGCTCCCACGAGCCCGGGGAAGAGGAAGAGCAGAGCAAAGACGCCTTTTTCTCCAGGAAAAAGAACCCTTCCCCCGGCTTCCGCTGCGGTTTGGGAGGTTTCAACAGCACTGGGCACCCACTGGCACCAGGCCCCACTGCCTGCTCTGCCCTGGCAGGTAGGCGCAGGGGGTCAGGCACGCTGCTGGATGGGACTCAGCAGCCCCCCAGCACCCGGGCATGACGGCAACACCGGCAGCCCGCAGTGCTGCAGGGCACGGTGCCAGCAGTGCCTGGCGAGGCGCAGTGGGCACACGCAGACACCGACCTGGGCAGCGCCGCGGTGCCAAACCCCGAACCCCCCCTGTCCCTTGTATCCCCCCCCAGCAAGGGGTCACTCCTTACCTCTGTGCTCACCACCACTGCCACCGCATCCTGTGCCGGGTCTGCAGCGTCACCGCAGGGAGAGGACGGGCACGGCGGCGCTCCGGGTGGCCGGCATGCCAGGCAGGAGGCGTTGGCCTGAGTGCCGGGGCGGGGTGCTCCGATCGACGCCGGTAGCGGCCAGATGCCAGGCGGGGCCCCTCGTGGGGCGGCGGGCACCAGGCGCTGGGTGGGATCCCCCGTGGGGCGGCGGGCACCGGGTGCCGGATCCTGCCTCACCCCCGAGCCGCCCTCCTGCGGCTCTGGCGCTGTGCCGGGATCCGCGGGCCGGGGGTGCCACCGGGGTGCTCCTGCTCCCCCGGGTAGAGCTCGCCCTCCTCCTGCACCCCGCCTCGG
>VYZX01010479.1:0-70500 GCA_013401335.1 Brachypteracias leptosomus
CCCAGAAATGGCACCAGCTTCCCTAGCGGCTTAACTTGGCATCGCCCAGGGGATGTCTGGCCATGCCACCACAGCGTCCACATCCCTCCTAGCAGGGCCACCAGTGCTGGGCTCAGAGGAGAGCATTTGGCTGGTGGGATGACAAAGTGTAGCTGTGGGGTGGCCAGTGACGGATGGGGCAAGGGAGTCTTTTGTCCATGCAGTCCAATGAGGTTTCCTGTCTCCACTCCCCCTGTTACCGTCACATGTACAGTTATTGCCTTTGATGTGGTGGCAGCAGTGTGAGAGGTTGTGCTCAGTGCACAGCTGTTTCTTTCCACCACTCCTTGTTCCTTAAAACTTCCTTCTGCTGGTTCTTTCTTCTTCCTTGTTTTCTTTGCTTCAGAATGGTCTCTCCATGGGTCTCTGTGGCCCACAGTCCCCCTGGGAAGTACCTTTTCTGGCATGGTCTTATTCATAGGCCACAGTCCCTTTGGGGTGTACCTTCCATGGAGCACCTCCTACTGCTCTGACCTTGCTGTTCCTTTTTCTGTGTGTTTACTTCTCTTGCCTAAATATGTTGTCACAGAAGTGCCACAAACTCCTCTTGTTCAAAGGAGCTGATCTCACTGGAACTGGCCATCATCAGTGCAGGGCACTTCATGATCTCCTTTCTCAGAGGTCACCCTGGTGGCCTTTCTCTCCCCCTGCAACCAAAAATTTGCCCAATACATTTCCTAGACCTGGGACCTGGAATGCGCTTATTCTAATCAATAAGTAACAAAGGGAAAGCTTGTTTGAAATTGAGCAGACTTGTGACCATTCAGAAGGAAGTGATCATACTGTTGGCTGATATATAAAATGAAGGTGACAAAGCAAACTCTTGAGTAGGAATAAGATAGCTGGAGCATTTTTGCTTGAATTAAAGAAAACCTGGGGAACAAGATTGTTAGAGCGTTGCAGAGTTGTCCATCTCTACCTGACCAGCTCAGAACGTCTCCTTGGATCCTCTGAGGTGGCTTTTGTCCACACAACTTAAAGCCCTTGTTTTCCAGCTCTCCTACAGCTCCATGCTTTGCTGCATTTCCTTAACTGGCTTTTATGTATTTTAGGCTAAATCTGAAGTTTGTTTTTTGTATCTGTTACTGACTTTTAAGTCAGTTTTGTCTCCAATAGCACAGTTGATTTTGAGACTAACAGCTTGTGATCTGGGTCAAAGTTTTGAGAGTCTATAAAGAGCTTATCTGAAAGTTTATGTCAAGTTATCTTATGTCTCGTAGTGATTTTGAACTTGGCCTCTAATCTGTTTTTCAGTCTGACTTTTGCTTTGCTAACTTGGGTAGGGAAATCTGCAAACACCAGAAGGTCTGAAGTTCCATTTAGGCTCTCAGCCAGCGCTGCTGTTGGAGGGAGTGGTTTTGTGTCAGTGGAGGTGTTTGTGTGGCTGCAGATCAGCACAGATTGGGGAACTATGAGAGTTAAAACCAACTGAGATTTGTTTTTGGTTTGTTCTTTTTTTAAATGGTTTCATTTTAACCAAGTAACTGATGTGCTGTACCACATGTGTTCATGCTGGTACAAGCAAGAGATGATAAGATTTCTTCTGTTGACCATGCTGGTTTTTTTATAAAATTTCCTCACTTGGAGTCTTGGCTGTGATTGATTCCGCGTATGGAAGTTGTCTAAGGAAGGGTACAACTTTCTGTATGTTGCACAGTAATGGTTTGCTTTTATTCCTCTGTTTTCAGTTAAGCAAGTTCAAATCTTACAGCAGTGTATCTCTCATGAGAGATCACGGAACAAATCTGACCTTGAGCCTTTACTGCAGTTTTTGCCACTGGTGATTAAATGTGTACTTTGAATACCCCCATGTAACTTAAAAGCTCCTCTACAGGTGTAAGTTTTGTTCCTACCTTGCCACTGTGTTCTCCAGCTGCAGCTCAATGCATCATATTGTAGAAAGTTTGTGTCACATCTTTATCAAGTGATCTTAACACCAGCATCTTCAGCTAAAAATAACATTTTTCACTAACTTAATATGGAAATTTGAATAGAATCATAGAATCATTTTGACTGAAAAAGACATTTAAGATCACCAAGTGTCATCATTAACCCAGCACTGCCAGGTCACCACTGAACCATGCTCCTGAGCACCACATCTCCACAGCTTTGAAACCCCTCTAGGAATGGTGACTCCACCACTGCCTTGGCCAACCTGGGTCAGGCCTTGGCCAACCCTTTTGGGGTAGAAATTGTTCCTCATGTCCAACCTAAACTCCCCTGGCATAACTTGAGGCCATTTCCTCTTCTCTTGTCACTTCTTCCTTGGGAGAAGAGACTGACCCCACCTGGCTCCAACCTCATTTCAGGGAGTTGTTGAGAGCAAGAAGACCTACTCTGAACCTCCATCTCTCCAGGCTCAACAACCCCAGGTCTCTCAGCCACTCCTCACAAGGCTTGTGCTCTAGACCACACTAGAATCTGACGTACTTACGGTCTGTCAGTCCATGAGCTGATCTGGCAGTGTGGAGCTAGGCTCAGCTTCCCTCTGCACTCCTGTACAGACTCATAGTTCTCCACAGTGTATGCTGTGATTGAATGGTGGTTGTACCTCACTTCTGGTGGTGCCGCTTCCCAAGAATCAGCTTATTTAGTTCTTCCTCTTTTGCCTCCATGGGTGTTCCTCCAACAAAACTAATGACTTCATGTCCTTTAGTTTTTCAGTTGTGGGGAATCTGTCCCACTTTTCCATGGCATGTGTAGGAGGTGGCAGCCTTCTGTGATCATGGAGTTGCTACTTCTTGTGTGTGTAACCATTCTAACTCCATAAAGAGTAATTTTCATAAAGTAGTGGCAGCATCTGGAATCAGAAACTGGTATCATATTGTTTTAAATTTCTGTGGGTTTTGTGATGACATTTTAAATTCTCCATCATTTACTCTTTTTTTTTTTTTTNTTTTTTTTTTTTTTTTTTTAAGCATGGATTATGTTAATTGTTGCTGGTGGAGCTGTGCACACAGGAATTGGCTGTTTGTGTACACCAGCAGCTAAACACCACCAGTGCCCTCTGATTCTGTATCAGATCTGAATTACCTCCTGGAGATCCTCTTCTGGATTCAAACTGAAAATACTGATTTTAAACAAACAAAAGGGAAAGTGAGGGGGTAACAAACAAACCTTTTTGCTGAGTTTTGCAGAGGTTGATGTGTGAAGCTACTTGGAAGTGTTTAGGGAATGAGCACTATTTGTTACATTATGTTAGTAAAACTTTCGTGTCTTATATTCAGTAAAACTTGGCTTTTGAGACACCAGAAACTTCTGGGAGCTCATTTTGAGGGAAGGTCTAGGAAGATCTCAACAGTTTGGCCAACTTGTGTGCTCAGTAGTATTGCAACTCTAGAGCTTCACAGAAACATGAAATCTTAAAACATATAGGAAATCACTATGTTACATCACTCTCTTACCAGACAGTAAAGAAAAAAAATAAGCCAAAGTGTTTGAAAAAGCTATTTCACTTTGCAATGCAGCACATGGTTGAAATTCATCACAAAATATTGCTTGAAAATGCACTCTACCCTAACAATGCCTCATTCCTACAGATTGTAGAATGATAGAATGGTTTGGGTTGGAAGGGACCTTCAAAATCATCTAGTTCCAACCCCCTTGCCATGGGCAGGGACACCTCCCACTAGACCAGGTTACTCAAAGCCCCATGAAACCTGATCTTGAACACCTCCGAGGATGGAGCATCCACAACACCCTGGACAGCCTGTTCCAGTGTCTCACCACTCTCACAGTGAAGTACTTCTTCCTAATTTCTAATCTAAATCTACCCTCTTCCAATTTGAAGCCATTGCCCCTTGTCTTACCACTACAAGCCCTTAATCATAAACAGGATTTAATCATGCAGTTTTTCTTATGCTGGGTGTATACCTATTTGTGACCCTGTGACACATCACAGGTTTGAAGGATAATTTTCCAACAAGGACAGAGAAATAGCTGGATATTTCCAGGTGTCTCCTCCAGATCAATTGCTGAAACCAGCTCAGCCATCACTACACAGGCTCACCCTGCTCTTGCTGAGAGATTATTACCAGGCAATGGTTACCATCAACCAACAAGTGGATTTTTACAAAGCAACAATAATGGTCAAGCTAATGGAAGTAAAAATGAGTATAGAAGTTGGTTAAATACTGAAATCTGTGGCTTTTCTTCTCACCTTGGTTCTATCTGCTTGCTCATTCTAGTCAGGGTGGGGTTTCTGTGACAGACTGGCCGTGTGTGAAAGAACATATTTTTACACAGCAACACCAATCATTCTGGAGGATGCAGTAAAATGTTGTGAGACAAAAATCGTGACATCTTCTGCAGATGGTGTGCTATTTCACCCCAGGCCAAGCAGTTATTTTATCCCCAGCAACTTCTGAGCTCTGGGGAACTGACCTCTAGATGAGACCAAGCATCTCATATGGCCAGCTGAAACCCCATGGGATTGGGAGCTACTGCTCTGCAGAAGTGATCAATAGCCTTGTGTCATTCTTCTTACTGAATGCTTTAAACCAGTATCCCACCTTAAGCTTTTAGGGAATTTGCACCTTATTTTCTGCATTTGGATAGGTGTGATAAGAGAAAGCCACATTTTATGTCTTTTTTCCCCTTCTGCAGAGACACCAAACAGCAACAGATTAGGGTGTTTCCTTGTGCTGTTGTTAGGTGGAACAAACAAAGGCTGGAGATTATCCCTAGGTCAGTAGGTCCTGTTTCAGCTCTGCACTCCTGAATTGCTAACAGCCCTGGGTCTGGAAAGGGAACCAAACTCCAGCTGTATTCCCAATGGCATTAACCTGGAGCAACACCAGGTGCTGGCTTGCCAATGGCTCTGTCCATTGGAAGTGAGGAGGCCTATGATGGAACCTCAACCAGAGGTGACTTCAGAAATAAGTAACTTCAATGGTACTAACACCATCAGGGTCAATGTCTGTAATAGGATGTTTCCTTACATCCTTATTTTTAATTCAGTTTTGTGAGTATTTCTAATTAAAAGGGTATATTGCGTGATTAACCATAACATTCATCAAGGAATTGTTTTTTCTCATGATATATGTAGATGGTAGTAGGCCATGCCAAGTGTGCTGGGCTAAGCGTGTGATGATTTGAGGTTCTAAATGCCCACCATGTATTCTGGTGTGGTTTTTCAGTATTTCTGTGTATTTTAGTTGACCATCTGTTAACTACAGCTTAGCTGCATTTCATTATGTAGTAGTTTGTGAAAGTCAGTGAAAGTTTGTAGTTTGCTGGTGCAATTTGGGTGTTGGAGGAACTTCATTGTTCAACAGCTTGAATTCAAGTGTATTTAACTGCTTAAATTATTACTAATATACTAATATCTTTGAAACTTGCCGTAAGCAAGGCAGTTATAGCTTCAATACAGTACATTATTTATTAGCCTAATAATTGGAGCCACTAAACAGTGTATTCTCACCATCATCTGTTACTAAAGCAGTGTTGAAATTCTGTGCACACACACACACAAAAAAACTGAAAAGGATCATTAGGCAGAATAAACAGCAAGTGACACTGAAAAATACATTACAGGGGTATTTTAAGCTAATGCTTATGTGGGCTGTGTGAAAGCACAAAGAGTTTGTCTCCTACATTCCTTTTTGCAATTCTACTGCTAAACAAGGAGTTGGCACTGTGGCTCCCCCTTGCCTGGCCGAGTTGGCTCTGTCCCTGTGGTCCTGGAGGGACAGAGGAAGGGGAGCAGGGTGATGAGGGCTGCAGAATGGGATACAGATTAGTGAAGGTGCTGGCCTAGAAAACATCTGACCCATAATTAAAGGCCACATCTGCAAAATGTCATTTTAAGACAACGTATTTCATTTTTCATAAAGGTTGAGCTTAATCAGAAGGAGTTTTTGTGTCTCTCAAAAGTCTGAATTTATGTTCTTTATCCTTTCTAGGTTCTAGTCCAAGTGGAGGCTCTTTTGTCATAAACAGCCTCATTCCATAGATGAAAGGGGCAAACTGTCCTCATAGTTCATTGTTGATGAAGATATTCACTTGTATTGTATAGTTGTCAGTGGAACCCCAGCATTTCTTCCATTTCTTAAGCAATTGTTACAGTGGGAGAAACAATCAATAAATTAATATTCTGTGAAAACGGGAGGTTTTAATACTGACTGTAGTTTATAATGTCATGGCAATAATACATCATGTCCATGAAAACTGAGAATGGTTGGGTTTTTTAAAAGTTTTGTATGCTAATTTATAAATGACCACGCTTATCTGCATTTCACATGGACTTTGATATCTGCAATGGAAATGATAAATATTTAAAGGAACATTTTCATGTAGCTAATCAGTCCTGTAGGGTTAATGCCACATTTCTTTCATGACAAAAGCTGCTCCTTGAAGTGCCTGAGTACATCTGTCTGAAATGTCTGCAGTTCACCTGAGTAGTGGTTATATTTACTTTCTTATTCTGCATTTAATTCCATAAGGCTTTGTTTTTGTTATTTAGAAGAACCTCAGAGGATTTGAACTACTTTGCAGAGCATCAATTATAAGCTAGATCTTTTTTGTGGTGAATATTTTTCTGTTGGTCTCCCTGTAGTTACCAAATATTTGAAGAAGTTTGTGAAACATGGTTTATTGAACTTCAGTGCACTCATAATTGAATAAACGGAAAAGAGAAACAGTTTACTCTTAATTTCTTAGAATCATAGAATCATAAACTGGTTTGGGTTGGAAGGGGCCTTAAAGATCATCTATTCCCACCCCCCCTCCATGGGCAGGGTCCTTTCCCACTAGACCAGGTTGCTCAAAGCCCCATCCAACCCGGTCTTGAACACATCCAGGGATGGAGCATCCACAACTTCCCTGGGCAGCCTGTGCCAGTGTCTCGCCACCCTCAAAGTGAAGAACTTCTTCTTTACATCTGGTCTAAATCTCCCCTCTTCCAGTTTGAACCCATTACCCCTCATCCTGTCATTACAAGCCCTGGTTAAAAGTCCCTCCCCAACTCTTTTGTAGGCTCCCTTCAGATACTGGAAGGTCTCCCTGGAGCCTTCTCCTCTCCAGACTGAATGAGCCCAACTCTCTCAGCTAGTCCTTGGAGGAGAGGTTCCAGCCCTCTGATCATCTTTGTGGGCTTCCTCTGCACCTGCTCCAACAGGTTCATGCCCTTCTCGTGTTGAGGACTCCAGGGCTAGATGCAATACTCCAGGTGGGATCTCATGACCTATTTACTTTTAGACTGTTGCTTCTTTCCTTTTCTATTCTGTCAGAGCCAAAACACAGTCTTGTACCAGAAGCTTGGAAATGCAAGAAAGCTTTTGCTTAAAAATCATCGTTTGCAATGATGGACCTGGAATACAAATCAGAAGAGTTGTTTTCCCAGCAACCTGAAACTGCTGCTGTCTGGATATATTAAGTTTGGGATCTTTTCTCCATTCACTGAGTTCCTGGATGACCTAGCAATTATTTGTTTTCAGGAGAGGTAAAAAAAAAAATCTACTCATGTTCATTATCCATCTTATTTAGGGAAAAATAATTCTTGTAGGTGACGGTGTTCATGGAGGAGCACGTGCTGCAAGCGCTTATGTTAGTCATGGCTTCTAAGAGAGCACAGAAGGTTCGCACACTGAATCTGGGAGATGTCTCAGCTGCATGTCTGGGTATTTTTAGTGCTTTTCTTGGGTTCTAATTAATAATGTCTTAAAACAGTGTTAAAATTCAGATGATTTCTGAACTAGCTGTTTATCTACATAGTAAATGAGAATGACAACTGTTTCTTAATAGAAAAATGCATGTATTTGACTAACCTGTCAGAAACTGTTCTCTTTGTGATGTAGGTCAGCTTCTGCAAAGGTGAAAATATTTGTGACAGCAGCTCTTGAGAGGGTCACTCTGTGCTCTGATGATGTCAGGATTTAGATGTGTGCTGATCTTTGAGGGTACTGAGGCTTCTTCTGCAGCCTTTGGGAATGGATGTGTAGCTCTGCTCACTCTTTACCACAGGATTCAACTGTATGTGGCTTCATTAACATTGTGTGACCTAATTCCTTTATGCATACAGGGGCTGCAAACATTTGATGCTTTGAGTTCAACCTATGGGAAGTTGCAGCTAACCCTTATTTCAGTACAAGGGATTCTATAGCCAATGTATGCCCAAATTTGATGTTATATTCTGATATTTTTCTTGAATTTTGGAGAGCAGTTGTTAACATTTTGGTCAGGACTAGATTCCTTTCTCTGTACTTCACTGATTTTGGGCTGCTCAGATGTACGTGCTTTGTATCCCATCCTTGTGTTGTCCTTGGGACAACTGCATCCAGCATTACGCTGTACATTTTCACAAAGACTTCCACAGATGCGTTGAAATCATTGCTCATTGCTTACTAGGATTAGAATATTTTTCCAAGGTGGGAATAATAATTTCTACTGAATTTGTGTGATTGTCAAAACGTTTATAGACCTAAGTATTATATATCACATCTCAAATCCTGGATTTGGTTTTGGGCCCTTCACTCCAAGAAGGACACTGAGGTGCTGGAGCGTGTCCAGAGAAGGGCAATGAGGCTGGGGAAAGCTCTAGAGCACAAGTCTTGTGAGGAGTGACTGAGGGACCTGGGGTTGTTCAGCCTGGAGAAAAGGAGGTTCAGGGGAGGCCTTCTTGCTCTCAGTAGTCCCTTAAAAGGTCTGTCTCTTCTCCCAAGGAAGAAGCGACAGGACAAGAAGAAACAACCTCAGGTTGTGCCAGGGGAGGTTGGACATGAGGAACAATTTTTTCCCCAAAAGGGTTGTCAAGGCCTGGCCCAGGCTGCCCAGGACAGTGGTGGAGTCCCCATCACTGGAGGGGTTTAGAAGCTGCGTCGATGTGTTGCTGAGGGACATGGTTTAGTGATGCCCTGGTAGTGCTAGGTTAACAGTTGGACTTAATGATCTTGAAGGTCTCTTCCAACCATAACGATTCTATGGTTACTCATCTCTAAAGTCAAGTCAGGAAGGGAAGTGGTCAGACATTACTATTTTCAGTGAGTTAAGAGTTGAAAGATTTTAATGAGAAATTCCAGGATTTTTTTAAGTTTTGGGTTCATTATTTTTAGTATAATAATAAAGCAAAAGAATGCTTTTACAGTTCTTGGGAGATTTAGTAATTACAGACAATTTAGGCTGGCAATTTTATGGATGGTTTGATGTTCATAGTGAGGCCTCCTGCTTTGGTGTTACTCTCATACCCAGGTCAAGGACAAGTCAAAAGACAGTCTTCATGTGACTGATTTGTATAAACAGATCACTATAAATTTATATAAGAAAGAATGAGGGAATAAAGGAGAGGGGAAACAACTGAGACCTCATATTTCTGAAAAGACTTCAATAAAACAGTTCGCTGTATATGAATACTTTCCCATGGCAGAGGGTTGGATTAGACGATCTCTAGAGGCCCCTTCCAACCCAAACCACTCTATGATTCTATATTCTAATATTCTTGAAATTTGGAGAACAGTTGTTAAAAACTTGGTCAGGACTAGATTCTTTTCTCTATACTTATTTTAGGTGGCTTAGGGTAAGTGCTTGGTTTAAGGTTGGTATTTCAATATGCTGCTAACAAGTCTATAGGTTAGCTATTTTTGGCAAACTTAGTTATTTATTACTACGGAGAAAAAGATTCCTGTGCTAATTAAGTAGAAGACATCTTTCATCCTTACATGTACACTGAATTTAAAAAGTAGAAGAAGGAGAACCATGTACATATATGTATGTACATGTGTATGGGATCGTTAAAGGGAACTGGCACTGCTACTGTTTGGCCAGTGACTGGAACACACGTCAACATGGGAGGTGACCAAGTTTGGCCATGGGAAATCTGTCCAGCTCATCACTAGTTCTTGATGTTTGTACATATATCCACAGGAAGAGTATTCCTATAAAGTGTGTACATTTTTACTCTTATTACCAGTCTGAATAATTAAAATGGTGTGATAATGAGTCATCCTGGAAGGTGTTTCTTTAAGGCGAGAACTGCGGTTTGTTGGCAGCAGCACAGAAGAAGCTTGTACAGCCACTTCGTGCATTCTGTTGCTGGTCTCTGGCCATGTAGGAGGCTTAATTCTCAGATCTATTTTTCTGCTGTCTTCCAAGAGAATTGAAATGTCATCGCTTGAAACTCATGTTTTCAGAATAAAATACACAGCCTCCCAAAATACTGTATTGACTGAGTAGTTCACCCACTTTAAGTCAGATTTGTATAGAATTCAAGCCAAATAAGCTGGCTCAGATCTCACTTCTTTAAGACTCCTCCACTCCAGAGCTAGAATCAATGTCAACTGTTCCTGTTGACTTTCTGGGAACTATAAAAAAAAAAATACAGTTTCCTTCACTAATAGCAATAGATTGATACTTGCGACTATCTTAGGGTTGGATTTTAAAGCCCTCTGTGACTTGCAAAGATTTCATTTTGGGGTTTAAAAAATAGTATGTGGTTGAAGTAACCCAATAACTAAAGCACGTTGGCAATGCAGGATACTTCACAGCTTGGCACTAAGCGCTTTTTTTACGTGGTGACACGTACAGAGATTCTCAGACAGAAATGAATCACAAAGCAAATGATTTTCACATTTACAGAGAGTGCTGGAGAAAAGGAGAGCTGCAAAATACCAGAAGATGTTTCCTGCAGGACAAACAGAGGGAATTCTATCAGGGTCTTGTTCAGCAGAAGACTCTTCATGTATTGTGGAAATTCCAGCTGGCCTACAGCATGGCTTCTCTGGAGGTCTGACTTGAGCAGATCAGTGCTGCATAACCCAGAGCTTGTCCTGCCTGCAACAGTAAGAGCTGCTGAGGAGCAGAGCGTGAGAGTTCAAGGGTTGATGCTGCCTCCAGTTGTGCAAAACAATCCTTTTTCTGCCTGACATACCCTGTGGACATACACTTAAAATCTAACCTGCTAGAGAGTTACTAAAATGTGAAAAACAGCTGTGAGGAACAGCTCATTATTGAGTCATGTCCTTCATGCAGCTCTAGGATGAAGAATAATAAAGTAGTGTGGAAGAAAGAGTGCTTGTGTTATACTGGAGTGAATATGCATTAGTCAAAGTGCTGCAGAAGAACTTGAGCATCTGCAGCATAACTAGAATTTAAAATGCAGTCACAGATTCACTTTTTAACCAAGCATCAAAAATTCAAGTCTTGTGTATTCTGCAGGTATCAAAACCTGATTTTGGGTTCAGACGAACATAAACGTTATTCCTGTCAAAAATCTACCCATGGAAGAATGTTCCTCTTTAATTCAATCAAATGTCTTGGATTGTTTATGTACATATTATCCTTGGGGTACATTTCATTATATCACGTTGCCGGTGTTTTATTTCAGCACCTTCATTTTTTTTCCCCCCTTTCTATCCTCATCCTTCAGTGTACCATTGCCTACTCTCCACCTCTCCCATTTATTTCGAACCTCAGTTTCCCCTTCAGAATAGAACAGTATTTCTTTTTCCTTCTATTTTCTCCAAGTTCTGATAAATCCAGCCTGACCTCCCACTCCCACACCTTGCACTGTAGATTTTGGCAATGCTCTTCTTGAGCTGCTCCAGTAGCCTGGTGGTGTCCTGCCCTGTACCATGCAACCCAGAGACTCCCCACAGAGTGTCATGGCGACCTTGTCCTCATCCCTGTCCACAGAGGGGAAGGCCTTGGCCCAGGTGACTGACTTGATCTCCACCTTAGTGGGGTGGAGGGGGGTGGCCGTCTGTGTAGGGGGCACCTTTTGGCTCTTGGGGGCCAGCACTGTGCTGGAGACAGAGGCCAGGGCTGCTGAGGAGGAGAGGCTCTGTGAGCAGGAGAGTGAGGAGATGTACTCATCTGGAAGGGAAACACCATGTTAGGCATTAGCACCAGCATGAAATGTCATCCTTCATTAGAATATCATTTTAAATAGTAATAAAAAAATCATTAGAATAATATAATTGCAAAATATGTCTGT
The DNA here is from genome assembly GCA_013401335.1 of Brachypteracias leptosomus. NCBI lineage: Eukaryota > Metazoa > Chordata > Aves > Coraciiformes > Brachypteraciidae > Brachypteracias > Brachypteracias leptosomus. The sequence continues at coordinate 11,966 of VYZX01010479.1, forward strand.
TGCAAATTTTCCTGCTTCTGCAGGGATGTATTTCTTTCCCCTTACACCTCTAACCTCTCTTTCCTTTGAGAACTTCCACTTCTTACAGAGTTCATCCCTGATTATCTCAAAAGACAAAGAAACTTAGCACAAACCTTTACTAAAGCAGTTCCAGAGCCACCAGGAACAAAGAACAATTTGTCAGGAGCCTGAACATTGCACATGATTTGTGTCCAGCGAGACTTTGGCCACCAAGATCTTTAACATAGAGGAGCAGGCAGGGCAGAGAACAGGCGGCAGCAGGTAATGCTCACTCTTATTTCCAACAGCTTTTCCTCCAAATCCCTGATGGAACAGGCTGACACTGTCCTGCCCTGGGCATCACAAGGTGCAGAGGCCTCAGGGCCAGCCTCTGAAGAGGAGGAAAATGTCAAAACCCAAGCAGGTGGACAGACAACAGAAATTGTTCGTCTCCCACCTGGATTCACCTTTGCAAATTGTTTGTCAAGTGCCAGTGCAGTCTTTGCTTCCTGTATGAACATATGCTTGATCATCACCACCTTAGTAGAAGGACTGACTCTCTGCAGACAAGGAACAGAAAGATGAAAGGAGAGGAGAAGGATGGAGAGGCAGAGCAGCTCTGGTTACACATCTCCACCTCAACACTGTCACTGGTGAGGCTGGAGGAGGCAGGAGGCCAGACTCACCTGAGAGTCCTCCAAGAGCTCTCAAGCAGCTGGGCAGACACTGTTTCAAACTCCTCTTCCACTGCAAGGAAGAGATGATGGATAGTGAGAAAAGACAGTTTGTGTCACAAGGCAAACATGGAGATGGGGGTGGTGGTTCTTTCCTATTGACTTTTGTCAGTGGCCTCACCAGGGGGGGACCCTGAGAAAAGGAGTTTGGTGTAATTTTGAATCACTGTAATTGTTGAAAATCTGCTAAGATCTGTTTTAATGATTTCTCCAAACATACAGAGACTGTGACAAAACTTTAGGATAGCTTTGAACTATTTCAGGTCAGAAACCAGGGAAACCTTCACACACATTGCCTTGGGAATTTCTGTTTTTCTAGAAGAATGGCATAGATACTTTCTCCGTTGTTTTTAAGTAATAAAACCCCCACTGTTTCGTAAAGCTCCATCCACTGCCCTCCCATTTCAGCAGCTCTGAAGAGCTGCATGCCGTTCCTGGGGAGTACTTACCCTTCCTGGAGTCTTCAGTGGAGGTCTTCTGGTAGAGGTTGTAGGAGCCACTACAAGGCATTGTCGAAGGAGCGGAACAGCATCTTGGAGTCGGGATGCAGCACTACATTCTGGTGCTTCTTCAGCTGCTCCTGGAAACTGGAAGGAAGGTGAAGAGGGAAAACTGCTGGGGACAGGTGGATGGACACACAAAATTCCCTGTTTTCAGTGTTAACAGCATCATGTGGAAGAAGAGTCATATAGTGTGGTAACAAACAGTGCTGCAGCAGCAAGACATCCTCTAATGTTTTATCTTACGGACACCCCCTGAAGCACTCACCAAGCTTTCTTGCTGGGCTGTAGTGTCGGGGCTTCCTCCAGACGAGGCTTGCTCTCATCCTGGAGGGAGAAGGAAGAACAGGCATGAGAGAGGCTGACACCGCTGTGCCAGGTGTAAGGACTGAAACCCCCTCAAATGGCTGGACTGGTGGAACCTGGCAGACTGTGTTTCTCCATTGCTAGATTCTAATTTTGCTGCTAACAAAGTTTGTTCTGAATGTAATTACCAATTGACAAGTACAAATTCATTCTAATTGCATTTCATAAGACTACTTAATCTTCATAACGACGCCAAGTCTGCACAACGTCTCAGTGTCACAAGCAGTGACTCATGCAGAGAAGGAGGAGAATACAGAACTCCAGGTCTTTCTGGAGACAAAATGGGCCTAACAAGGTTTTGGAACTTTAATTTCAGAATCAGTCTCCCGATTTTGAAAGTGCAGGGCACTTTCAAAACCTGCTGTTTCATTCTGATGTCAGATGTGGAAGTAACTTATAATAATGTATTTATAAAAATAATTGGAAAGCTTTTGTTTGTCATTTGATAGCTGAAGATCAGGGTTTTTCCAAGCAGTGCTACAGTACCTATTTTCTTTTCCTACAACTAAATATATTTTGGAGAGAAGAGGATATGTGGGTAAGAGGATAGAATAAAGAACTTGATGTAGCTAATATAGCAGGACTTATAACAGATCTGTTTTGATAATTTCATTATATTACTTCAGAAAGAGTTTCTTTTCACTAAGATGATACAACAGAGAAACCTCGTGCAGATCAAAATTATCTTCCTAGTTTCCTTGATCACTTCTATACTCATTCATTGCTTAGTTCTAATAAGATACAGCATACTGCAGATTCTTAGGGAGAAAATGTAGTTACGTGAGATGGATGTTCTGTTCCAGCTCTGAAGGCAGTCGTTGTTATTGGGGATGGTTCTTACAAAGAGGCAGTGCTGAACCAGTGATCCCTTAGTACTTTCACTGAATGTTCAGATATGCTTCCACTATTTAGGCATCCTGTCTGGCGATTAATTAGCTGATTACCTCAGGGAGTGGGACAATGAATAGCAGGAAGAAAGCTGAGAAAACTGTTAAACAGTGGTTCCAAACAAGCTTGAAATTGGTTCTGTGAACTCTGATTCTTCCTTTTGCTAAGTTACTACTGGCCTTTTTGTCCTTCTGGAACTGATATTTAAGGACATCTTTATACACTGCTGACACCTTGAGCAGGAGCTGGGAAGGTGCCCACCACCATGCTGAGCCAGGGCTCATACACTCTTTTTAGCAAAGTATATGGGCACCTTAGATGGTGAACAAACAGAATCATAGAACTGCGGACTGGTTTTGGTGGGAAGGGACCTTTAAAGCTCATCTAGTCCCATATGCAGTGAGCAGGGACATCTGCGAGCAGAGCAGGTTGCTCAGAACCCTGTCCAACCTGATCTGGAATGTTTCTAGGGATGGGGCATTGACCACCTCTCTGGGCAGCCTGGGCCAATGTTTCATTGCCCTCATTGTAAAAATTCATCCTTACATCTCATCTAAATCTTCCCTCTTTTAGTTTAAAACCGTCACCAGTTGTTCTGTCACAACAGGCCCTGTTCAAGAGTATGTCCCCATCTTTCTGACAGGCCCCTTTACGTACTGAAAGGTTGCGATAAGGTCTCCCTGGAGCCTTCTGTTCTCCAGGCTGAACAACCCCAACTCTCTCAGCCTGGCCTTCCAGCAGAGGGGTTCCAGCCCTTGCATCATTGCTGTGACCTCCTCTGGCCCTGCTCCAACAGATCCATGTTTCTCCTGTGCTGAGGTCTCCAGAGCTGGACCCAGTGCTGCAGAGGGGAGTCACACCAAAGTAGAGCAGAGTGGCAGAATCAACTTCCTCAATCTGCTGGTCCATAGTTCCACTTTATAATGAACTAATGCAGCAGTTTTGCCTAGATCTTAACCCACAAACTGAAATTTTTCCCACATAGAGTGAGGAAAACATGCATTTCAAGAGGGACACTCTTCTAAAAAGGCTGATTCTCCCTAGGGTGGAGGGGATGCCTCTTACAGTGACTGAAAGACTCTGCTGCCTGCCCCAAATATAAGTAGAGGCTTTAAAAAAAAAATTATTGTTTGGGCTGATGCTTATTGGCACACATTTACCACAAAAAGCCCAAGAAATATTTGCCCCGTGGCTGTGCTGCTCCTTCTGGGTTGGCAGAAGAGAAGACCACTATTCACCTGCTTTTGGAGAATTGACCTTGAGCTTGGCACTACACAAACTGCAATTTCACAGCTTCAACCAGCTTGAGTGCAGGTAGAGATCCCCGTTTAGGCATAACACTGAGATATCTCAGCAAAAGATGAAACTGGATTCAGAAATACAGGCTTTGCTACTCCACCATCCCCATGAGTAGCATAGGAATAACATTGTGCCAAGTTACAGCATTTCTCGAAACCTGTAAGAGTGAAAAAATCTGAAGTATTCTCATAGGGTGTTTTTTAAAAGTGCTGGATAAATACAGTAAATCACAAGGCTGTGTGATCTTTTCCAGAAATCCTTATCACAGCGGTTATTTATTTAATTGAAGTGCAAATATTAATTCATGAGCCATAATTTGTTTGTGGGTCAAAGTTAGCATACTCCAGTAGCAAAAATAAGATTGGATTTCTAAATTGAAATCCTACTTAATAATTTAGCATTTCTGAAATTAGGAAGATTGTTACTTGGAATCTGAGCTTCACCAGGTTAATGATTTGTCTGAAACGGAATATGGAAGATTTTCTTTGTCGTGTATATTCAGCACTCATCTGTTCTGTGATCTGAATAATCTTCATTCATCCATCATCCACAGTGCTGGAAGGAAAGCTAAATGCAGTCTTTTGCAATGAACTGTGTGAGATGGGATAGAAACAATATTCTCGCTTCCATCTGACAAGCTGTGTGATTGACAGTGAAAAGCCAGTTCTGAAGACAGAGCCAATACTGGTGCAGGACAGAGGGGTGTGCAAGAGTTTTACAGAGTTGTTTATAATAGCTAAAACTTAGAAGACAAACTCCTGTTATTTTTTGAAGGGGACCAGTCACGCTTCTGAAAGAAAATGTTACAAATCACTTTTAGTCAAGTTCATACGTGGGTGTCCTGATGTTGGTGATAGAGGTAACTATGCAGGAAATTATCTATTTGTATTTAAGGGTATTTAGAGCTATAGAATCAAGCATACATTTAAATTTTCACCTGCTAGATATAAGGAAATTAAATTCTATCAAAATTTCAAGCAAAATAAAATAAAAAATAGTGTGACATGAGTACCTATTATTTTTCTATGCCATATTTTGAAATATAAGTATGCAGCTTGGACACAGGCCTGTGAGAAGACACAGAATGAGTATTTTGTTTCCTGTCTCAGTGATGCTGTTCTTCCTTTGTGTATTTCCTTTATAAAGTACCAATTATTAGGATGTTGGCACATGGTTCTGCTCTTTGAAAGTGGAAAATGTAACACTTAACACTACAATTTAAGATTTTAATTCTGCTCCCTGTTGTGTATAACTTGGAATTCAGGCTCTAATGATATGATTACATTTGTTTCTCTTGCTCTCTCGCACACTCTGGGTTTTTTCTTTCCTTCTCCCCTCCTCCAGAATGCCTCCACCTCACTGAGATCTCTGACAGCTTGGACAAGATAAGTCAGAGCTGTTCAGTAAACAGAGACAATTAAATTTCCCCTTCCTATGCTAAAAAAAGTTGTATAACTGTGCTGCTAGCTCTCTTCTTCCTCAGGCCAACACCAAACTCAGCAACATCCCCTCAGCATAACTTCATCTTTTATTCTTCATCTGTTTGCTCTTCTGTGTCTCAAATCAGCCAAGGGGGAACACACCACCAAGAGAGAGCTCAGCAAACCACCCCCAACAGAAACTGTCTTCAAACTGATCAGCTTCTTGTTGCTTCTCCCAAACTGGTTGGTTCCTGGGTGATACAGCTCTAGCCTCACCCACCACCCCAACCATGATCACCTGGGGGAAGGCAGGGCCTCACACAGGTGGATCAGTTCAAGACACACTACTGGATTGTGACTCATCCATGGGTCAACACCAACTCAGGGTCCACAGCCCAGGCCCCAGCACCTCAAAAAACTATGTCTAAACAGACATCTTTTTTAAATGGTAGAAGTGGTTTTCAAGAGTATCTTAAGCCTGCTATAGTAGACCAGTTGCTGGAAAACATTAAGAGATTAAAAAAAGACTGGCTGAACAGATCAATACAAACATTGGAAAAAAGTGAGTCTAACAGGAGGTTAATTAAAAAAAAAATAAATGAAGGGAATATCGTTAAGACACAATTGCCTTTTTAAGAGTAGGAAAAAATCAAGCTAAAATTACTTTAAAACATAGTGGTTGAAGTAAACGATGGTGAAAAGGGACAGGGAGAAAACTACCTTTTTATGCTCATAGGTGTTTTGGTTTAAAACAGGATGAAAATGTTTGTTTATCTTAGTCTAAACACTGATATGAGTCATTTGTCTTTTAAAATGCTTGATCTCTTTGGCATTCTTTTCCACTGGCAGATGGAGCGATAAATGTGCCACAGTTTCTCAATTCTGCCCTTTACATTCTAATTAAAGGAGAAACAACCCACTTCTCTGACTGTTTTCCAGAAGGAGGGATGATGAAATTTATGATAGTTTGTGAGTTGGAACCTTCTCCCACTTTCCCTGCAAAAGAACAGAATCTATTTCATAACTATCTGGTAGAATTAGGAATCTTGTAATGAGAGAATCTTGACATAAAAATATCACAGTTTACTTCTTATCCCAAGACAGGGTATACAATGTAAGATTTCTTCTGTTCTCTAGTAATGGTGGTATTTTAGATGAGCAAAAAATCAGAATCTTTCTCTCATGGGCTAATTGGACATGTGGATAGTCATTGTAATTGAAGCTAAATTAATTTTCCAGTTTTGTTTCAGATTTTTATATGGAAAGAAAATATTTTAATATTCTTAAAGAGGATTCTTTACACATCACTTCAGTTTATCATTTTCCCACAGAATCAGAGTGGAAGGACCCTCTGGGTGCGGATGTTACAATGCTTTTGCTATCTGGTTACTGTAATTCATGAGACTAAGTGCCCACAGTCTCTCCTCTGAGTGTTGCTTCTATTTGTGTGGATTTTATTCTTGCCCAGGTAGTGCAGAAGGTACAGAAGCCTAAACCAGTGCCAAACAAAATAGTGCCAGAAGGAGAAGCAGTGTAAGCAGCTCTAACAAGTCACATGAAGTCTTGTGTGATGAAAGTAGGGAAAGAGACTGGCACACAGGATTTTGAACCAAACTTAATTTGAGGTATTTTTTCCCAATTGAAAGAGAACATGACAACATTCACGTAAGTCATACCAAAAATGCTATTTAAAATAATGACCTGTAGAGATCATCTAGGCAACGACCAGTAGAAAAAGAATTTTTTTAGAGTGAGTCATCACAGAAATCTTTCCTGGCTGGAAAGGCTCTCTGGAGATCACCTAGTCTAAGCTCCTGTGCAAAGCCAGATGGTTCCTGGTCCTAGGAGATGTCAGCCATTACTTGGTGTAGCTGACCCAAGGTCAGAGAAATTACCTGCCCTCTCGGGACCTGTTCCAGCACTCCACTACCTAGCAAAGACGTTTTTGTTTATGTCCAATATGAAGTTCCAAAGCTTGACACAGTGGCTGCTGTCCCACGTTTCACTTATGGATTTTGGCCAACTGTGCTTCAAGTTGCCTTACAGACAGTTGTAAGCTCCTCTTGGATGCCAGTGTAGCCTCCTGTTTAAACACGGGATTTAAACACAGTGCAACCAAAAACAAGCTGTCAGTCACCAAGGGAGCCACCCTGGAGCCAACCTCACCTGCAGTGGAGCAGTAGATCCTGATGTAGATCCTTTTGTTTTAGGATATAACTGCTTCTCAGTTATACTGCAGAGCTCTCTCACATTTCCTGTCTCTTATCATTGCTATTCCTGGTTGAAGAATCCCTGGCTTCTCGGTCCTTTCCACATGACAACATTTCTGCATTTGCTTTTTTTTCCCTTTCTGTTTATTGTTTCCAACCCACCTGTGGTTTTTAAGGTGGGGCAGTGGGAAGTCACAGTTCCTCAAAGTATTCATGGTGAGAGTGTTACTAATGAGCAGAACATCTAATCTAGTTTCTTCTCAATTCTTTTCGTAATACTTCCTTACATTTCGAGTGCCTTTTCACATTGATCTTACATTCTTAGAGAACCATCAGAATATCTTCCATATATTATCTGAAAGACAACAATTTTAAAGGTGTAATTGGGTAAGCAAAGTGATTTTTACTAATTAGGCATTTGTGCTTCTTGACATTGTGTCTTTTATTTCATCCTCAGCACTTGGCAGGATCCTTGAAATCTGCTTTAGATTCTAGTACACTGGAAAACTCCATGGTTTTCATCCTTTCTTACAGAACTCTTCTGCAATTGTTGAACAGTACCAGTCCCACAAAATATGCTTGGTGACCTCATTGTTAATGTCCCTCCTTTGTGAAAACTGTCCACTGATTCCTAACCTTTTTTTATTTATTAAAATTATTAGTCCATGCAAAGACTTTTCTTTTTCTTCTAGGAGAACTCATTTTCTTGAAGAGCCTTCAATGTAGATGTCAGAGGTTTGAAAAGTCCCATTATCACACACTTAGGTAATTTGAACAAATACAGTGTTTTATTTCTTTAAAGAACTATAGAAGATTTCACTTTATTTTTCTCTAGTGGCAGTATCTTCCCTGAGTAAATGAAAGGAGCTTGAGCATGTTTAAATATAACCAATTACATTAATACTTGTGTAAGTATTGAAACTATTTCTTTGCATTCTGAACAACTGCATTACTCCAGAGGTTTTTGCTTTAACTTACTAACATTTTGCAGAGAATTTTCTGCTTGCCTGGAGTATGTGTCATGATGTGGTTTTGGGGGTTTTTTTCACTTGCTTTGGGTCTGGTATGCCTAATAACATGGCTTAGATTATTTTAAGAAAATAAGGAATGCACAGGATGAGCTAAATGGTTGAAATAGAAGAGCTGCCATTGTAGTTTTTGAAGAGTAGCCAATTAATAAGTTAAGATCCCAAAACAAGGTCTGAAATTATTACAGAAACTGACTGAAGCTGAAAGCAGCAGAAAGTCTGGTCTAGGTCTGACTGATTAAATTCTCTGGTTATGTCTACACATTGTAATTACGTAATCTCACAGATGTGGTGATTTTTCATAGCTGCATTTCTTCTATATTGTGTAGCTGCTCAGATAAGCTTTTACTATTGGAAGACAGATACTGTTACATGACTTAGTTTGTCACTGCATGGGACTCTCACATGAGAGTGATGGAAGGGAAATTCTCACTGTGGAGAATTTTCTGGTCTTTCTTCAAGTGAATTGAGTTTTCTGAGGCACCTGTCCCAAAGGTACAGGTTTTCCAGTTGTTGGCGTGATGCTTGTGATGCAGGTTGGCTGCTACTTTCCAGTTCCAAACTGGAAGAGAGAAAAGATGCTAACCCCTGACCTTAATGGTGACACAAATACCTAGATAAAATAGGTAACAGGAGCTACAAAAGGAAGGACATTATTTCTAATTTAAACCTCTCTATTTTCCTTCCAAAACCTGAGAGATAAAGGCTGTGTTTCCCTTGGCAAAGCCAGCATTTGCCTGACTGTTTTAAGCCACCACAGCCTTGGAGATAGGGCGCTTTTTGCAGAGCGCCAACTTTTATATATGATCCATTGCAGTTGTCAAAGCACTGCTGTCCAACATGGAAAATCCCTATTACAGTGTTTGATTTCATGCATAACCTTCATTTTATTTTTCTCCAAATACTTCAGATACTGTGCCTAGAAGTATCTGTTACAACAAGGGAATTGTGAGGGAGTTTGATAAATTGTGGATATGAAAGGCAAGAATGAACTCACACACTGGTAACCTATGGGTATAGGGAATCAACCTGTTCTGTGCAGCAGTCACTGACCTCAAGCAGCTGGAAAGTCAGACTGCACATTCCAGCCAATATAAAAACCCTCTTCACTGAGTGTCGTGGTTACACGCAATCACAATTATAGCTTCTAAAAATTTTGAATTTCAAGAGATTTTTTTTCTTTTCACTAAAAGACAGATTTGGATCAATAGTCTCTAAATTAGCAATCCCTGATGGATTTGCCAGATGTAGGCAGCAGAAACTTGATTTATAAATAGGTGGCACTTATCATGTATCATCTCTGTAACTGAAAGGTTCCTAAATATTGTTTTTACTAGGCTTTGTTCTAAGAAATCAGTGTCCCTTCAAGTGGCGTGCAGTGTGGGATGGAAGCTAGCGATGTAATATGAATCAGAATATGACTGATGGCAAAACATTCCTCAAACATTAAATGTCACTGGAGCCCTATAGATTGAGGATTTCTCCTGTGAGACTTCTCAGCTTTTTCAGTAGAGCTGCGCTCTCGTCTTGAAGCTATTAAAAAGAAAAAGAAGTCTAGTACTCATCTATTAAGAGAAGCTTACAAATGAAAACATTGTGAACTGTCTTCATGGCAACAGGATACCTTTGGAAAACAGGCAGGAAGTATAAAGTAATGAGTTGGTGCATTATATTGGAACATGGAGAGCCTTTAATTGTAAGATGCACCAAAACCTGCTTTTCCCACAGGTTCAAGCAAGCGCCTCTTTGCTCCTACCTGCCAGCCCTTCCCCAAAAATCAATACCTGAGCCATTTAAGTGACCCAGATTCTTTTGCATTGCTACTGTTGTACAGTCATTCATTGTTCAATTGTTTTAAAATTCAGGTTCTGTTCCTTTCTTTGAATACCAGCGATTTCATTCTAGACTCTGATTCCAGCTTAGTGTCCCAGGAAGATATGGCACTTGCTCTTGCATTATCAGAGGTTAAAAGACATGGTCCAATGTAGACATTTAATTAGCTACAAGCTTGGCTATCTCCCATTAATAGCTACACAATACTGTTATGTAGATGTAGCCTGTTTTCAACAGATAACTGGAATAAGAGGACTCTGTTGGTGACTGCTTTGACGGAAAGCAGCAGCATGAAATAAAAAATCAAGGTCTGTTATTGTGACAGACATAGCTTCTACTATCTTACATATACGGTTATTGCTTTAAAAAAACCCTAAAACTTAAAAAAAATTACCAAAGTGACAGTAGAGCTGATGTATAGAGAACTTTGTTAAGCTGGAATATATCCATTTTTTTTCTGCATCCAGGAGACAAGAGAGTATAGGGTAGATGAATAGAAAGAAGCAGCCCTAAGCTGGGAGCAGTGTGTCCTGCCTCCAGTGACACTTTTGACATAGCTCAGCACATCTTATTGACAAGCACTCGCTGCCTCCACCTCTGAGAACAGCGTGGTCTGAGATTGTGGAGTTAGCTTGTCCCAGAAATCTTCTGTTATCAGGTTTGTTCCAACAGGCCTTACAACAGGACACGTGTAACAGGCATATAAGATTTGGGTTTGGCTGTTTCTGAGGCTGTGGTTTTGGTTTTGTTTTTTTTTTTTCTTCTGCTTTATAGTGTAAAACAGAATCAGCACTTTCTAAGATTTGCTTGTATTCTTTTTTTTTTTTACATATAACTCGTGGTTGTGTTGAATCTCTTAATCAAAAAAGGTAAATAGAATTGATTTTTCTCTAGTGCATATTTATCTTCAGTAAAACATTTATAAATTCTTCAATCTGTGCTAATAATAAAAGTCTTCAGATGTATTCCATAAATCTGTTTGAAGGCTGGTATATCATCTCCATTAGGAAAGTCTAAGAGGAATATAAGGTTGATTTTGAATTTTTTTTTTTTTTTTTAACTAAATTAATAGAGACATAGATATAGATATAGATATAGCTATGTCAGATTTGGAACTCATCACTGAAAAAACCCTGAAACTAATAAATAAAAAAGTATATTGATTTTGGTTGAATGCCAATTTTTCTCAAACCAAACCCCCTCTTCTCTACAGACTGAATAGTTTCTCCAAAATGTAAGGAACATAAATGTAAAGTGTATTTTTATCTGTCTCTCTGGACATCCTCTACCTCCACACTCCTGTCCTGTGGTTCCTTGCTACTGGTTTCTCCTCCCATGGAGGCACTGAAACTGGGCACACTGAAACCCTGAATTTCCAATACAAATCCTTGTTTTACAAGCAGATCTGTTGTGCAGGTGAGTGCATTTTTCTGCTCTACCAGCCAACACTATGCAGCAGCTCAGGGGCTCTTAGACAACTAGAGTTGTCCTTGCAGGCAAGCAGCAACACAGTGTGACCACAGTCAGCTCAGCACACACAGAGAACGCTGGCTATGGTTTATGTGCATCTTGTCACAACCTGGGCTGCAGTTTCTTTTTTCTTTTTTTTTTTTTTTATTTTGCCATACCAGAATCAGAATCAGAATTGTTGCTCTACTATACTGGGGCTGCACATACCTGTGTATTTCTCATCAGGAAAGCACAAAGAGCTGTGACAGCCCTTGCCATGTGAATTGGCTCTCATTAGGGGTCTTTAATCTTATAAATAATATCTTTCTTTCTGACCTTGCTATATTTTTTTTTTTGTCTGAGGAATTGAATAACGAGAGTTTAAGCACAAGCACACTTTGCTGCCTTCCCCTATCCAACCACCTATTCTTCAGGGCTCATCATTAGAGCTGTGTTCAACCAGGGCAGTTCAAAGCTATTCTTGTTTGGTAATCAAAGATGCAGACCAGATTCCAAGATTGCCCTTGGAGATTCCCATGTGCCCTGATTTCACTGGGACAGAATCCTGGGCCAGCCATGGTGTTAGCAGTATGGAGTCAGCTCAGGTGGTTGCTCCGAGTTGGTTGTAGGTGTGCCCCATCCCATAAACATCATGCTCAGTATAAAAGGGGAATTTTGCAGAGCATGGGGGCTTTTCCTGATCCTGCTCCTCATGCTTCTCCCCATCCCTGGAGGGGCTTGCTCACCATTCTGCTCCCAAGGACTGCCTTCCCAGTTACTGTGGCTGCCATATGTTCACTGGGCTGAGTATAACTTTATATACTTTATATTGGTATCAGTTTGGCTGTTTCACTAAATCTATTTTCATGTAAACCCATGAGTCGCTTCTCTTTTTCCAGATACCCCTTCTTGGCTGAGGAGGGGTCACTGGGTGGTAGAGCAGCTGCTGTAGTTAAGCCCTAGCTGCAGGCTAAATGTAGACACCAAATGAAACATCTCAGGTGTTTTTGTTGCTGTACCTGTCTGTATTGCAAAGAGGGAACAGGACTGGAAGGACAGCAAATCATGGCAGTTAAAATCACTTACATGTTTGCTTGTGGAATCTGGTGTCTGCACCTCGGATTACCAACCAAATCCCACACGACTGAAACACCCGGTGATCTTTGCTGTGCTTGCACCTCTCTTAAAAAAGTCCAATTGTAGAGTAAGTATGTGTGCACGGTATTTAGCTGAATACTGGGTTTCTCGTGGCTAGAGTTTTGTTATTTTGTGTGGTCCTAAAATAGCTGCCATTATGTAAAATGAGGAGTGGTGCTTTCATGCTGCTTTCTTTAACAAGAATTGAATCTGTCTCTGACTCCTGTGGTATCTTACAATGTGCCTGAAGTCTGTAAGATGACAGTGGTATGAGGAAATTGTTGAGAAGAAAAAATTAATTTCTCCTTTTAAAAGAGAAATTAGCAACCTTCACTTCTAGCAAAATCCACCTTCTTTTTCATGAAAAGTGGACTTAATTACTGTTCAGAACTGGTTTTGTTTAAAAATGTGTTAGCTATTAAAGTTTTTTTCTTATAAGTTTTTGTTTACATTGTGAGATTCTGTAACCAATTGCATGTGGTTTTGGTTTGTAGCTAAAAAAAATTGTGTTGTTGCTTGTCCTGATAGTAGGACTTTTGCTACACAATTTAAATGATTATTTTAAAAAGGAAACAAGCACTCTCTCTCTAATAGGAAAATATGGATAGGGAGAAGAAAGCTTGTGTGTGATACTGATCTTATTAGTATGAACAGAGTGAAACTGAGGACATAAAATGACTGAGAAACTGAGTTGTACAACTCAGTTTTTATCAAGAGATCACTGAATATTCCTGGTATCATATGTCTAACTAATGCTAATTAAGGCTTTTGGGTACAAATAGCCATTGGCAAGTCAAGGGGTAGTATGTAAATACTTGAGAAGGAGAGATATTTGGTTTTCATTCATGAGACATCATTAAGGATGTGGCAATGTTGACAAATACTTGTTAAGCAGCCTGCTCTCGCTTAAAATCTTATCCAAGTTTTGAATCCTCAGGCAACCACAGAATGTGTTATCTCTCCGTTTTTCAGATATCTTGATTTTTCAGTTTCTTATGCATACCTCGACAAAAATTGAGTAAAATGGTTTCTGGTAAATAACTGTTCATGTCCCACTTCTTCAGCTATAAAGTAAGTATAAAATCCTTCAAAAAGGTTCAATGCTAAATGCATCATTCCAGTCATTTCTTCAGTTGTCACTGACAGCAAGAGCTCCAAATCACGATCTAAGGACTTAACTTGTTGAATGTAATAAACTCAGTCAATTCTGAATTACCAGAAATAATGCTTGTAAAAGTAAAGGTCAAAACATTTCCCTTAAATTTTCATAAAACATGTAAAATATTTTGACAAATGTTTTTGTGCTCTTTTTAGGTACTTTTATTGTATTATCTATGGTTTCGAAATCCTTTCCTGTGGGACCTCTGGCCTCTGAAATGTTTTTGGATTTTATTTTTTGATTGCACATGATAGTTTCAAGTTTTAGTTGGTGTTCTGCACTGTGCCATGATTCCTTGTTTGTCTTGAGTGTTGATTAGAATAAACAGGCTATTAACTATGACCAGAATTCATTAACAGCTGCCTTCAGTCTTGATGACAGTTCCCAAAAAAAGCATGCAGTAAAGTTAGTTGGCTGCCTGGGCTTATAAACCAGACCTTTATTGTTTCTAATTTTCCACTACAAGAAAATAAGCAGTAAAATAATATATCTCAGCGCTTGACGCCATAAGGTAGTTTCAAATGTATTCTAGTGCTAGTATGTATTAAGTTTTAATATTTACTAATAAATTGATTTATTCTTTCTTACATCATACTCCAGATCTTGTTTCATGGCAGGGTGGGGGTGTTAAGTATAGTTTCACATGGCATTGTGTTTGCAGCACAATACAGATACAAAGTAAAGATAAAGGTGATTCAGCAAGTTACAGCTTGTAAAGGATGAGGGATTTGTTAGCAGAGCAAGCCTCACAGAAGAATGCTCATAAAAACTACCTAACAACCTCACTATTTATTTTTTTTGCAGTTTTGCCTCCTACTTGGGAGGCCACATTGAGTCCTGTAGAAATTATAATTGTTCTGTATTAACATAAGATATTAGGATTACTTAATTTCATAGAATGATAGAATGGTTTGGGTTGGAAGGGACCATCTAGTTCCAATCCCTCTGCCATGGGCAGGGACACCTCCCACTAGACCAGGTTGCTCAAAGCCCTGTCCAGCCTGGTCTTGAACACATCCAGTGATGAAGCATCCACAGCTTCCCTGGGCAACCTGTTCCAGTGTCTCACCACCCTCAGAGCGAAGAACTTCCTAATTTCTAATCTAAATCTCTCCTGTTATAGTTTGAACCTATTACCCCTTGTCCTATCACTACAAACCCTTGTAAAAAGTCCCTCTTCAGCCTCTTCAAGTAATTTATCTAAACATTAATATATTGCATTTTCAAGGGTCATTTTGAAGATATTACTGAAAATGGTGCTTATGGAACCTGTATAATACAGAGAGTATAAAACTGAAAGTGGCTGGCACATAGGTCCTCTCTTTTAGACAGTTTCCTGCAATGTATGCAACATGGGTATTATGCCTGTACCCTAAACTGCACAGAGCACCCATTTGAGCACAACCAGAGCTCAGCCCATGCAAGGTGCCACCTGCCCTTCGGTGAGGATGATGGCGGTGAGGATGATGGCAAGCATGCAGTCTTATGCCTGGTGCTCTTTGTATACTTGGGCTTCAAGGAAAAAGCAAATACAAATCTGTTTACAGTATAGATACTGTATTTCAGCTGAAAGCATTGTTTGCAAAACAATCTATAAATTTAGAAACAGTTTTGAAAGCTGCTTATGTCGTATTGGATTTTAGTAATCTACTAACTTATTTTGAAGCAGTAGGAGATGTTTTCTGCAGTTAAGGCATCTGTGGTCATGGATCACATTAACAGAATTTTCCAGACCAGTTAAAAATTGAAATGCATTTAATTGATAATTTCTTAGAGAGGAAAGGAAATCTTGTTATTGAAGACTGTCTGGAATTCTGCAGGTCCATTGAGTAATAGCTGTGCCCTTGAAAAATTCATTTGCTGCTTATACTTTGGCTTTCCATTTGTAAAGGGAAATATTGACTCCATTCTCTATCTCTTAATCATCTGATTGCAAGTCAGGACCTAATTTTATTTTTTGGACTCTGCCCAGGGTAAAAGATTCAGTACCTGTTGAAGCCACTGCATACAGAACAAGCCATCAATTTTAAAAGGCCTGTTTATTCAATGGGCAGTTTTTGAGCCAGGAATTGGTAGCTAGTGTCTTTGCAGCTGTCATTAGGAACAGATATATTGATACTGATCTGGAGACACTTTTCTTTGCTGTATTTATTCAATGGTTTAAAGCTGTATCAGGCTTGCAGTGACAAGGAGAGTAGACAACCCACTGGACTTTGTTACTGTTCAGCTACAAGTTACAGGTGTTCAGAAACATTCTGGAGGAGTTTCGTGGCTGTTTCTCTTAAAGACATCTGCTGATAGATAATTAAAATCTGCTCATTCTGATGTATGTTTTCTGTGGATTCATTTTTAATGTTAAAATAAACGTAAGAGTATTTCTGCAAGTAACATGCCTATTTCTTCTGTCTTGCTTTCAGGTTTTTCTGTAAGTCTATCTTAGCCCTGCTCTGCACAATAGGTGTTCCACATTCTGCTGTTTTCAATTCTGCTGTTACTGAGTCACTTGTCTTTAACTAATTTTTATCATGTGAAACATTTTTATCAACCTATGTATCTCTTGCTTATTAGGCCTTGGATTTTTTACAGTATTATGAAGAAACATTTAGGTTTTACAGAAATTGTCTGAAATTACATGGGACTGTGAAAGGAACAGCTCTTGTGTATGTAGTCAAATACACATACTTTACTTGTAGGATTGTCTGTGGTGTGTATGAGAAACTTCTACAACTAGAAAAGGTGCAATATTTATGCTAATCCATCTGAATTGCTTAACTTCTGTTTTTCATAATGAATTCCATTTTATTTTAGGTGTTTAGATGACCAGTAGTATCAATCTATAGCAAATAAAACTTACCAGTCATTATGCATTTTTCCAGAAAATCTAGAAAAATTATCTTTTTTTGTTGATTATTTACAACTCCCACTTTGAGACACTTCCAGTTACAGGATTATTACAAACCTTGTTACCCCCTATTCCAAGTACAAAGCACATAATGATGTTCTCAGACACTAGTTTTAGGTGTACGGTACCATGTGTGACATGAGCATGGCCAAAGGGTGAGAGGGGAAATCAGGTCTGTGTGGCAGCGGTTAATTACTCTAATACAGGCAGTGAAGGGTACTTACATATATTTTACTGCCTTCCTGACTGAACTCCTGAAAACACAAAAGCAATGAGTGATATATTTGCTTTGACAGAAAGGTTTGGCTGAATAAACCTTGATTACTAGTAATACATAAAATGGGGCCTATTGTCTAGTTTTGTATCACTGACAGCAATGTTTAAATATTATTCTGTACCTTACTCAAACTCAACTCATATCATTGTTTAGAGGCTTTCTATAGTGATAAAGTGTTTTTCATCTCTCAGCACTGATGTGCTAGCATAAACTTCATCTTTAGAGACTTACTGTTGCAATATAATGTGACTCCAGAAAGAACCTCGGGGTTGACAGGCACTGTGGGAAAATGAATGTGGTATCACTCAACACAAGCAATTTCATACATGACTATTGCTATCAAATATGTAAGTAACTTTTGGGTATAACTGATTCTTTTGTTTCACCTTCAGAGTACAAACTACCAAGCTGCCAACATTATTAATAGTTATTATATAGCTGAGTCCAGCTCTGGAGACCTCAGCACAAGAAAGACATGGATCTGCTGGATCAGTTCCAGAAGAGGTCACAGCAATGATGCAAGGGCTGTAACCCCTCTGCTTTGAGGACAGGCTGGGAGAGTTGAGGTTGTTCAGCCTGGAGAAAAGAAGGCTCTGGGGAGACATTCTTGTGGCTTTTCAGTGTTTAAAGGGGCCTATAAGAGAGGCGGGGACAGATTATTTTTTTTTAGCAGGGTCTGTTGTGACAGGACAAGGGGTGATGTCTTTAAAAGAGGGAGATTTAGACTAGAGAGAAGGAAGACCTTTTTTTAGGTTGAGGGTGGTGAGACCCTGGCCCAGGTTGCCCAGAGAGGTGGTCGATGCCCCATCCTTGGAACCATTCCAGGTGAGGTTGGATGGGCTCTGAGCAACTTGCTCTAGTTGCAGATGTCCCTGCTCACTGCAGGGGGGTCGAAACTAGATGACCTTTAAAGGTGACTTTCAACCCAAACCAGTCTGTGATTCTGTAGTTATTATTCTTTATTTTTCTGGCTAAACTCCAGATATTTTGGGGTTTTTTCCCTGTTGTGAGCAAAAGGGCACCTGTACAACATGTTCCACACTACTGTTAAATGGCTGTTATCCATCAAGGCCTTCTCTTCTTTATAGAACCTGACATGACTCAGTCTTTCTCATTCCATAAAAAAATAATATTCTGCTAGATCATATTTTACTAATGAATGTGAGAAATGTTCAAAATAATAAATGGAAGCTGTGATTCTTAAAATGCAATGCTAAACTGGCTGAGAAATGTACTGAATGGTAATGATTGGTCACAGAATGTGCCTACAAGGAAAAATAGAGTAGCAGAAGTGAGCTTTTTTTTGCTTAGTGCAACATTTGCTGAAGTCAAATTGCCTCTGGCTTAGAGAAAATGAAAGTACCTCTATTAGCTTTCGGGAGAATGCTAGAACAGTATGTGTGCTGTTCCTTTTGAGAGTATTTGCTTCCTGCCTGACACACACATTAAGAACTAAGAGTAAATATTCAGTTATCTTAACTAGCTTGTCTTCTTTACTGTGCTGTGCTTGGTTTTCATCTTGGGAAGCTGGATGGGAAAGGTTTGCAGAATCAGACAGACAGAACATCTGTTTTTTCTCCCTAGAAACTAAATAGGAATCACTTTTTAAAATAGAGATTGACCAGAAGTGTGATTCTTGAGTGGTTAGCCTTTGATAATACTGATACTGTGCAACATTAATTTGCAGTACTTGCAGCTTTTATTTATAGTTAGGCAAACGTGTGTCTTTGAGGTTCACCTAACCTTTTAAGAATAGGTTAAAGTTAGAAGTCACTGGTAGAGAGGTCATATGTTAAAAACAAAACCTAAGCTGCTGGGTTTGCTGTCCTTTCACTGCCAGCACCAAGACACCAGCTTTTCACTTTGCTTTTCTACCAATACAAGTCCCATTTTCATTAATGCCATATTCAATATAATGAAGTAAAACAAGCAATTAATTTCCATCAACAAATACAGAGCGGGTTGTAAAGCAGTAAAAACGAAATCTGGCAATTAATATACACAGATTAGCAAACCAAATGCCTATGTAGAGAGGTGATTCCTAGCAAAATCAAGTTTCACTTGTGGTAATTCAATGTCTTTTTGGTTAGAAGGTCTTTTCTGTAGAATAGTTGACAAAACTGTTTCATCATGCTGGACACATTTTAGAAGTGTTCTACATAGATAACAAAAAAGACAATATCATAATAAAGATTTACTGCAAGTTTTTCCTTAGCAATTCTTAAATGATTTTTGCTACTCTCAGCCTTCCTCTTACCTGGACTTTCACTTTATCTGCTGCCACATAATCTTTCAAGACTAAAAAACCCATCACTTGGATGTTTGTCTAATCTACAGTAAGCTGATTTTTAATCAGCATATTCAAAAAATTGTAACAGGACTTTAATGTGAGCTAACTACTGTACTATATGTGCTAGTCTGGCTCAAGGCTGCTGTTGTATCTCACTAATTTTTGAAGATTTCATTAATGATCTAAAAAAGTCATTAAGTCAATTTTAGAGAAGAATATAATAGAAAAATGTGTGTATTTTACAGGTTTCACTTGTTATCACTCCTAAAATTAGTCAGGATTTTACTTCCTTTTGATGTTACTTTATTTTACTGTGCTTTTAGCTAAGTAGAGTAAAATGTGTGTTATACAGGAAACTAACTTCTCAGACTTTGGAAGAAAACTGTAACTATTAAAATCTGATACTCCTTTGAATTTTATGCTACAATTTGGGCTGGATGTAGAGTCAACTTTAAATATGCAACATCTTCAAAGTTAGGACAATCCTGAATCTCTCATGTTCACATGGAAAGCAGAATTCCCTTCCCTTCATGTCATTAAAAACTAAAGATTCTTCTTGAATGAAAATGCTTTCCTTTATGTGTTTCTTCATGACCACATTGAGTATACCAGAACAATCTTTCTTGGTGGTGTTTAACCATTTCTTCTTTAAAGTCAGGAAGTTTACAGAGTCCGTGCTGAAGATAACAGTAAGATTGGAAGTGAATGGCATCATATGACAATAGCATTGCACAACAAGCTTTCTGTTGATCTAGAACTATGCTGATATCTGGCAGGAAGAAAACCAAGCTTCAGAATCTGTTCATTGGTCCTTGCTCTTCTCTTCCCTCAAAACTCATGTGCATTTAATTCCCTGCATTTAATGTTAAAGTTATAAACCAGGTTTTATATGCTGTTTTGTGTACAAAACTTCTAAATTGCTAATTAAATAGCCATTTAATTTGCAATGAGTACTTTCCCTTGACAGAAAAGACAAAGTGAGAAAGACTTGTTTTGTTAATGACATTGTTTCACTGTTGGGTTTTTTGTTGTTTTTTTGGTTTGGTCTATTTTTCTTGGTAAGTAACAATGGGACTCAAAGAAAGTTGCTCCTGGTTGGGATAGGATACACATGACTCTTTGCATTTTAAATTTAGATTTGCAGAAGAAACCGAAGAATTCTCTGAGGTTCCATCATCTTTTCTATTGCTAGCATATTTTGCTGTAGCATTTACATCTAGAGGATTTTCAGACCATCTGGAGCAAAGCTGTGTGCAAAAGAAAGTCAAAACAAACTCTGTTCTTTATGTAAATCTATTCAGTGAGCCCCTCCTATCAGTAAGGCAGGTTTTTATTGGGGTGGATATAATGCTGCTGCTTATGTAACAGTGCAATGAGTTTCTTTTAGAATAAGTAGGGTAACTAAGCAACAAAAAATCATTTTCTGCCTTGAAAAAAATTGTTTTCTGTTAGTTAAGATACTAACACCAATAGTTCTGAGAATAAAATAGTGAAGGTTTCAGTGTGAATATGTACCTTTAGGTGTTCTTGTTCTAATAACATTATTTTAGTAATGCTCAAAATGTTTTTAAACACATTTTTTGTAGAGAGAAACTGTGGTCCAGCTCTGTACTCTGACCCACACGACTTCCAATAAAATGCTGTTGTCTTCACCTGGATCCTGTCTTGGTATGTTTATCTGCATGTGTAAATAAGAGTGAAGGATCGAAGCATATTCAGTAGATTTTTTTCCATTAATTCAAATTTGCTGGTAACATACAAGTGCTAGCTTTTAAAAACCTAATGTGAAGTTTTAACACAGGGTTTGCTGATGCCTTGACTAAACTGTAAGCTGTGTAAGATGCTGATCATCTCTATCAGCTCATCCATGCACATGGTGTTCTATGCTGGGGCTGGGGACTGTGCTTGGACCTTCCCAGCTGGTGTGCTCACTGAGGTGAATCCAGCTCCTGGAGACCCAAAGCCCATTTAGAGACCCTTGCAGCCCACTTACAGACTCTTGCTGTGAATGCAAAGAGGGCTTAAGTGGTGGCTTTACCTGGAGTTTGCTGAGGTATCTGTGTGACCACACAGGCTTTGCCTGCCTACCAAGCCTGCAGAGCAGTGACAGCAGTGCTTTGCTGGTTGGGACGTTGTACTCAAGCTCCAGGAGCTACCTGGAAAAACCATTCTCCAGGACATTAATAATAATAGTGTGGCTCGTGTAAGGAAGACAGAAGAGGGAAATGATTCCATTTCCATCACAGGCCACTGCAGAAGCCCCCACAGCCCCAGGCATCTCCTGGCACTACCATAGTTTAGTGGTGCCTTGTTCCTCCCCACGTGTGCAGGGCTGAGAGCCTCAATCTGTGTTCAGGAGCTGAGTGTGGGCTCAGCACCAACACTCCTCTGTAGATGGGAGCTGGGATCATCTCCAGGCAGGGTCTTTCAATAAGCCAAGAGTTCTGGTAAAGCTTAATGTGATTATCCACACACAGAACACAGTTACAGTGCAGCAAGTCTGAGTTGGAAATAGCATATTGGGAGACACAGACATAATTATACTTTCTTATATAGCAGAGTAATGTATATAATAAAGGAATTCAGTTTAAAGATACCATTAAAAAAAAGTGAGAGTTTTGTGGTCAAATCTTGAACCACAGGCTTTTTAGGGACTGTGAATGGAGAAAGGGACTTTATCAACTCTGGAGGATGAAAATTCTTCAGAAGACTTTTCAAGTTAATTTGTAAGTCCTTCTAACTTTCTCATGTATTTTGTATGAAAAAACAATTGCAAAATTGTATTTTACAGATGTGGTGGAAATAAACTTAAGGGGGTGGTTGAAAATCAAAATCTGAAGAAAGTGCTAATTTGGGGGTTTGGATCTGTTTAATTTGACTGCAAGATCGATTTGGGGTCAAAGTCCTAAAACTCCCTGTTTATAATCCCATTTGCTTGTAGCATTGCTAATGGCAGTGGGAGACAGTATGTCGTTTACTGGTGCAAAAGCCATATATATAGTAGAGCTTCTACCTATCAAATGTTACTATATTTAGAGAATTTTGTAAAACCTCTGTTGTGTAACACAGTGAAGATGAGGGTTAACAGCACCAAGGTGCAAGGCAGCTTTGTCAAGTGCCATCTCCTTAAAGAAGCTGGATGAGCGGAACGCTTCACAAGGCAACATGTAGTGTGGACTACAGATGCCAGGTTTAAATGGGGAAGAGGACTGGTATGGTTACAGAAGGCAATGGCTGGATGGAAAGTTCACAAGCCCATGATGAATTTTGATGTAACATTTTATTTTCTCTGGGGATTAGGAACACGGACGCAAAGTCTGGCAATATTTTGGTTCCCTTGCTTCAGAATGCACACTTCTAGGGATGAATTGTTTACCAGTATCTTAGGCTGAGAAATTTGATGTTGCAAAAACAGTTGTATGCTACTATTGAAAGGACAGGGGAAAAGCTGTGTATTTTGATATGGAGGGAAGATTGTCAAGTAAGTGGACACTAATTGTTCTGGAAGCTAGCACAGAAGAATGGAAGAGAGGATGGCCAACCTGAACAAAATGAGCTCAACAAAGCCTAGTCTGGGAAATAGCCAAAGAAAGAGAAAGAGTCTGGAACAGGAAACTGCAGAAAGCAACTGGAGGCAGAGGTACCCCTCAGTGTGGAACCAGAGTTGTTCACATTTCACAGTATCTGGGGGATTGACACAGAGAAGGTGAAGAATAAATGACAAATGAGGAAGACCCTAAACACAAGGAACAGGAGAAGGTCTGTCACAGTTACAACTGAGTGGTGAGCTGTGTATGTCTTGTGTTTAGTATACATGCATGCTTGGACAGGATTAAAACAACATCAAAGTTGGAGTGAAGAAATCGCATTTGCAGAAAAAGTTGCACAGGGGATGTGACTCTAACCAAATGATGCCATTTATGTTGTGCTGTGCTGACTGATGCTAATGGGAAGAGGGAATGAGGGTGAGGTGCTCAGCCCAGCACAGAAACCTATGTCTGGGGCACTCTGAGCAGGGTCTAGGAGCAGAGGATGAGAGTAAGGTGATGGACAACAGAAAGTGAGCCAAAGATAGAAGAGAGATCAACTCTCTTGGCCCATTTTCTCACTGAATCTAACTTTTGTGATTTATAACTTCCTTTTGTGGATGTTTTGTGTCAATTTATGCTTTTTATACGTCACATGACACATACATGTGGGTCTGTTCCTAACCAAAGTCCTTTCACTATATCCTTTGATTTGATAAGAACGGCAGAATCTTGCTATGTTATGGCAATTCAATATCTTGGGAGAAATAATAAGAAACTCAATTTGACTCTAGGATGGAAGCAAATAGTTGAGTTTAGCTGCATTACTACATCAATAATCCACTGATTCTGGAGTACACTGTGTTTTAAAATTAGTGTCCCTATCAATTTTGAAAGAGTTCTTGCAAAGCCATTAGAGGTTATTAAAGTGCAATTTCCCAGACTACCAGGAAGACAGCAAAACGAAAATCCAGAGCACAATCATGCTTTAACCTCTTGGTGTCTCAGTGAAATAGGTATTGGCTTCTCCTCCCAGGGATACTGTATTGCTTAATTAATACTTGAAGCACTGAGTGATTTGGGTAGGTTTGTTATGCAATGAAAGTAAGAATTTATTATTAATATTGCCCTTGAAACTACCTTTTAAAATTTTTTCTTTTACTATCTTTTCATTCTACCCTGACTGCACTGCACTGATTTTCCTAGTCAAGCTGTTTTTCTGTTGTGCAACTGAAGAACTACTAAAGATCTTTGCTTTTCACTAAAAACCTAATTGCTTTACTGAGACATTCTTCTCTGTAGCTTGACATCAGTTCATAGTTTTCAAATTTAAGAGAATTGTAGAAAGGAATGGCAATGGTATTTGTTGTTTCCCTATAGCAAACCCTCTATAACTTTTCTATTTCATAAATTTGTTGTGTAGAGATGTGAGGGAAGGACAGATGAGGACCTTGTTCACAATTCTCAAGTATTTTCCTTTTTCACCCTCAGAAATAAAGTATTTTTGCGGGTCTTTTACTTGCAGAGACATCATTCATACAGTTCGTGTTTTCTAAGAGTAAACTGTATTGCTTTCAAATGCAGCATGTAGTGTAAATATTACAAAGCTTTTGTGATTGTTTTAAAAGCTCAATAGAGACCTCAGTTTTTCATGTCCTGTATTTATATTTAACTTGTCATCCTTAAAGGATCCGAAGTACTTTATAACCTGTCTCAAAATAACTCCAGCTAACTGCTAAAACCGCTTGTGGGATTTATTAACCTGTGCTTTTGATCTACCATCACACAAATGACTGTGCTTGTACAGGGGAATGTTGGGCTCCCCTGAGGTTATTTAAGAAAGGAGTTTGAAGCAGGACCTAAATGATATTTTACATATTTACCTTACTTATTACCTGGGAATACACACCTCAAGTGTAGGGACACTTGTTGTTCTATTTAGGGTACCTATCTGCCCACCAGAGGCTCTTTGCTGACAGAACTGCACTTTTAAATGAATCATTCCTTGTCTAATCGATCTGATGTGGCTGCACTGGAAGCCTCCAGCTCTCTCGGTTTATTCAGGGATCAGAGCAATAACAGCAGAGTGATCCAACTTTAGTAAACATGGAGATGTTTCCTGTCTTTTCTGCTATGTATTGAATAATCAGATCCAGTGTCTGTCTTCCCTCTCAGACTGGCCATCCTGGCTATTAATGGCTTCTTCACAAAGTGCTCCAAGCTGCATATTGCCCAGCTCTTTGATTAGAGCATCTACTGCCTTTGTAAATGAAGGAGAAACAGAGGACATTTCTAATTCCTCTGAAGTCATGCTTTTTTTCTCTCACTGCCTAAAGAAACATGGGATAGGAATGGATTGATTTGATGCTTTCATACTCCAAAGCTGCTCCCAGTCTCCCCCAGGCCGTTTTTTCATGTGTAACTCTCCTGTGTGCAGCATCTCCCCTGGCTCTGTCAGGCACTGGTGTTTGCAGCTCCCTCAGACAGCCTGACTCACAGTTCTGTACACCTTTGGGTCACACCAGCTGACCATTGATTTTTTTTTTTACAGTATTTCCTCTTTCATTCACTTTTTATGATGAACTTTACATGTTAAACACTTCTTGAGAGGAAAATTGTTAAGGAAATAGATTGGGAGTAAAACTGGTAGATACTGAATAGGATTTAAAGGAAATTAAATATTTACAGAGCAGAGACTCGAGAGCTATACAGACTTTCCTGAACAATCCTTGAAGCTGAAACCTTCTAGATGGCCTTGATCCAGCAAAGTGCTTCTGGCATAGGGGTAGTTTCACTGAGTTAATTGAGAATGTGTATTTAAGTACTTTGCTGGACTTCAGCCTTGAAAACACTACCCTCACATTTAAATTTCAGGTTTTGTTGTTATCTTTATGTGAGGACATGAATGTTCATTGCCTTGTTTTATGATGCCAGCAAGAGATGATATCAATCTGTAAGTATCAATACCTACAAATTGATATGAAGGCTGTGTTTTTCAAAAAAACAAAACACTTAATAACTGTCATTAAGAGCCGCTAAATCTGTTCCCTTTGTAATAAATGACTTAAAAAAGCAAATATACTTTTGGGCTACAGAATATACTTTTGTGAACTACTCTATTTTGTTCTATGATGATGAGCTTTATGAAAAAAAAAAAAACATCAAAAACCCACCAAGAAACCAACCAACAAACAAACAAAAGACCAAAATTTAAAAGTTTACCTGAGGCACTTTCAGCTACTTAAG
This sequence comes from Brachypteracias leptosomus, assembly GCA_013401335.1. Lineage (NCBI taxonomy): Eukaryota > Metazoa > Chordata > Aves > Coraciiformes > Brachypteraciidae > Brachypteracias > Brachypteracias leptosomus. The sequence goes on from VYZX01010479.1 coordinate 38,232, forward strand.
TTCATAGATTTGCATCAATGGGGAATTACTTCTGAGATGTGCTATTTTATTTAAATGACTACATATAAGACAAAATGTGTGGGATTTGAATAAAGTCTGTTTGTAAAACTCGCTCCTTCTGTCTCTGCTTGGATGTGACTTTAAAATAGAATTTCTTTGTTTAGTCCCTTCGAAGACAGTAATCCAGTATTTCAAAATACTGATTAATACTAAGTCATTCTCTACTAAAGCTTAAATCAAAATAACTAACCTCAGTAAAACTCATTAAATTAATATTATTTCAACCACATAAAAAAATTATGAATTATTAATTTATGCAATTAATTGAAATGCTGGAAATGTTAACCAACCACCAAAACCTCCATCCAGGAGTATGAAAATTGTGTTACAAAAGATTCAAATACCATAAGATCAGAAGACAGTTCACAGAAGGATAACATTTACAGTCATGAAACCTTGATGATAAAGATAAATAATAGATGAATATAAAATCCATTTAGTGAGACTGAACACGTGTGGCAATGTGACTGTTTCTGGTTTCCTCAGATAAACTTACATAAAGTTTTCCTTTACTTAAAATGGGGGAAAAATCCCAAGGGAACAAACTAAGGATGTTTTTACCTTAAAGATGACATCTGGTGCCTATTTTAATTGTTCAAACTTATCTTAAGTATTCAGCTTGACACCCTGGTCATGAGGACTGACGTGTGACATTGCAGTGCTAACACACCTGCTGACACTATTTTTGTCTCATCACCTTCTGGGCTGAATATAGAATGCATTTCAGACAATTCTTTTAGAGAAATACAGTCTGCCTGTCACTATATATCTCCTGGGCAGTATTTCTCATATACTATGTATTTTATCTGCAGAATCTGATAAGGTAGAGTGCAGGTTTTTGGTCTGGGTGGCTTGGGGATTTATTTTTTGAGTTGTTTGGTTGTTTGAAACAAAGTTTGTGTGTGTTTTTTGGAAACACTTAAACATGTTCCAATGTCTTTTTTTTTACATCCATGTTATTAAGTCCTATTTTTGCATATTCATAGTATTGAACAAGCTGAGTGTCAGTAATTCCTCTGGGTTTTCCTCCCCTGGCATTAATGACAGATGATGCAATAAGGGAATGTCTTATTGAGAAGACATTCCAAACTGGTTTAAATATAGTTTTAATCCTACAGATATTCAATAGAGCAAGGTCTTCTTCCATCACTTAAGTCCCAGATAAATATTTTATACATATTATACATATATAGATATATCTAAATATATATAAAAATATATTTTATTCTCATATAAGACCTGATGTGAAATTCCATAAACATGACTGAAAATGATCGACAAAGGCATGGAATATAGATTTTATAGGATCTTTACTGTGTAGCTCTGGCTTTTCGGAGAGGAAAACAGGCTAGGCACTGACTATGCAGCTGCAGGTTCCATGCACTGAAAATTCAGCCAGGGAGGATAGTATCATTCTGCATCATGGGAGTAGTCTTTAAGTACATTACAGCTTTTAGCAGCAGTGCTGGAGCTCTGTTCTGTTCCTTTATCTCTGATAGTGACTCATACTGCAGTGCAACCAGAAGCATCACATTCGCATCACCTATCAGCTTATTATTCAGGGCAAAGTAATTGTTGTTGGCATGTTAAAATATTCCTCTGAGTACTCCATACTTCATTTCTAAAATATCAGAATTTTCCTTTAAACCAAATCTCTTCAGCCTAAATCTGCTTAATATGTCTCTGAAATCCCCCTGGTTCTCTTATTAATATTATTTCTAATGATACATTTTATTTGTGCTGCTGACTTTGTAACATCTGCAAGGATGTGTTTTTGCAATCCCGGATCTTATCTGAAGGTGCTTTTCTACAACATCAGAAGATAAACAGCATTGGAACCTTGTAGAACTTTATAGTCTGCTTCAGACTGAGATTTGCTAATGGAATATATGGCCAGAAGTAGAAAAAGGTTTTCAGCAGGGCTGGTAGGGCAAGAACAGATGCTGGGAGATTTGGACCCAGTGTAACAGTGAGTTTCCTAAGAAAACTAGGAAGTGCCTTTTCCCCCTTTCTTGATTAGATTTTTCTATGAAAAATACATCCCTTATATTTAAGTACAACTTCTTTTGTTTCTATTTTTGCCTGAGAACCTAAGGTTCTGGAATCTTTTGGTCATTTGAAGTATGAAAACGAATTTTCTTGTATTTTTTTTTTTTCCAAGTGGCTTATTCTTGGTTTTGACAAGGTTATCCTAACTGATTATACCCATAGTCTACTTGATGATTTTTGTTATACTAGTATGTGCAGGCTATAATTAGTTCTGAAATCCCTTTAAACATTTTCCCAGATATTTTGCTTTCTTAATGACACAACAGGAGAGCAAGGCCAGCAAATAGAGCAAGTACGATGCAAAGCAGACATAGCAGCGAACCTCATGATGTATTCACACAAATAGCAATGCCCACCATGTTTCTACGATGTTTCAGAAATGTTTTGCTTTCAAATACCTTCATTCACCAGTATCCATGCCCTCTCAGGACATGCTGCAGTTCTGCAAGGATTGGCTTTCCAAATGTGCAACTTAGTTACAGCAAGATTCTGCTGCAACAGTGAGTCATTTTTTTTATTCATTAAGGGCCACTAAACCCCTGTGACTGGTTCAGTAATATTCTGTCAGTCTGTATGTTTCTACCAAGCATGTTTTATTTCATTATCTCTTAAGTTCTCCATAATACATATGGAACCATTGTCACAGGACCCACGTGTGTTTTAGTATTAATGAAGCAAATTGGAGCAGGTTTTAATGTGATTCTTCCATCAGTTAAGCTATATAACTGGAGAAACCTGTGAAGCGTTTAATTTAAATACAGCAAGTTAGTCTGCTTAACAGCAACAGCAATTAAAGGGTCAGGAAGAAAACAGGCAAAACTTCTAGCAAAATATTCTTCTCTGTTTTGAAATGGCCTCTTCATGCACAAGATGTGCAGGTGAGAAGGTTGACTGAACTGGGAATGAAGGGCAAAAAGGGTTGTATTATAAACATGCAAGTTTTTTTTCTATCTACTGCCTTCTGACATCCACTACCTTTGAGAAATTAACTCAACACAAGGTAAAATGATTGCTTAAACGGAAATTTTCATTAAATCTGATAGATGTTCTGACTGTTCTAGGGATGAAACAGCTGTGAGAGTACATGGAAACTGAAGCTGAGGTTTTAGCTCACTAAGCAGGGACAGGACAAGCCTAGAGAGTATGGAGTGAGGAGGATTTGTGTCCCCTTTGTCTTTAGCAAATGTTGGAGAATGGTTTTGTGCCATGTCTCCATCTCCTTTATAATAGCCTTTTAATTCAGAAATGCTTGACTAATCATAATTTTGTGTTAGATATTTTTTTAAATGCCTTTTTAATTAAAGCAGCTTAACAAACAGTATTTTTCTACATTTCTTAGAGTATCTCTGTAGGCATTCTGTCTTGAATGACTGAAGTGTTTCCTCTATTTCACCTAGTTTAGCTGCTGTAATTAAAAAAAATATATAAATTTATGCACTTATAATTTTCATTTTCTCTGTTCATACTGTTGTCTGTCTCTAGAAGTAGACTGGAAACTTGCCAGAAGTCTTCTGTGGTGGGAAGACAGTGTTGGCTGTGTTTCCATCAGCCTGTTTAATGAGAAGTTAAAGTTTTGTCAGCACTGAAGAATGGAGCTACAAATTTAGAAATGAACCACGATTTTTTGGATGCAAACTGATTGGCAGGGCTGACTGGTATTTGCTTTGGTTACAGGCAGTCACCAAGAAGTGGTGTGTTACTAAGAACTAGAGTAGTCCTGGAAAGAAGTTCACAATATTGCTTGTGGTTTTTTTGTTAGGATTTTGAATTTTTTAACTGAACTAAGATGCCTGAAGTTACTCTCTTGCTTCAGGTCACACTTTAATGCTCATTTTATAATGACTGAGATGTCTGCTCAGAAACCAGTGGAGGAGAACATGCATGTACATGTGCACACACGCACTGAAGCAGCAACTCCCAAACCTCCACGAACCATCCTCACAGTCTGCATCACTGTTTTTTGTGACAGCCCTCCTAGGGAGTTTTGCTATTTTGCATATCCCAGGATTTCTGCAGTCATATTATTGTTTGTCCTCTCTCCTGTTTCTCCTTTTATGCCCATTTCTCTTCCCCTGCTGAGCCTACAGGATAGGCTGAACCTGAATGTCCCTCACCAGCTGGGAAATGTTATATCAGAATATAAAGTTAAAAATACAGAATCTTCCAGTTTGCAGCCTGTCATTCATTCTCTAATTTGGAGGAATTTTTTATCTTTAAACATGCATTTTGGATACAAATTTTTTAAGAAATTCACTTAAAGTAAGGGTAGTTTTAAGTAAATCAGTTTTGCCTTAACTGTCAGTAAGCTTCTGAATGAAAAGCTATTTGTTTGTGAGGTTTGTTCTTACCCCCAGCCCCTTGTGCAAACTTTGCGATGTTTGGAAATTGTAAAATCTATTGCAATAATTATTTGTAATCACCTTAATGCATTTGTTGTTAATGTACTTGTTTAGGTTTCCTAAATTTTTTTTGCAGTGGAGATTTTGGATTATCAGTTCAATACTAACTTTTAACTGTACTTCCAGTTTATTATCAAACCTCTCCCAACAGTCGCTTATTTTAACATTGTTTAGGCTTTCTCTGCTGCTCCCTTTCTCTCTGTGCCAAAAACACAATAGCTATGAATCAGACACCCTGGGATGCTTGTGAGCGAGTGGCTCCTGGTGAAGGTAGGCCGGGAGACAGAGATCTATGGAATAACCCATGGCTGGAGCTACACACTTTATCACCTGCTGATTTGTTCATGTCCTCATTTTGTGATGTGAATTTTAATGAAAAGGCTGACGTTTGTTTTTCTGTTTCCTATTTATAAGTATTTGAATGCCAAATGGAAAAAATCAGTATCATCCTTCTGTTTCCACATTTGGAAAAAAACCAGCCATTCTCAGAATATTCGTGCGAACAAAACTATCTTTTTAACAAGCAGCAGCATTATGACTGAGCCATCTGGCTGGTAGGATTTTCAGCAAATATTTCTGACTTGTGCTTTAAATTGGTTACTAGCTAGTACAATTAATATCATAGTACAAATGATAGTCTACTAATGTTTTTGTAGATATACTGGAAATATCATCTGTTTTGGCAGTGAAAGATTAGTTGTTTAGTAAAACAGAACTGAAATCTTGAGAAATATGCAAAATAGATGACTGAAATTCTAGGCATTAATGCAGGTATGTTGAATGCAGCAGTTACTAGCTGTGGAAAGCTCAGCCCAATTAACTGTAGTAACTTGTTCAAGACATGTCCATATACATCTTATCTCCATTATGTGGATCACATCATTCTTCTCCCAAGTAACAAGTGATAGTAACAAGTGGTAAAACAAGAGGTAATGGCATCAAGATACGTCAGGAGAGATTTAGGTTGGGTATAAGGATAAATTTCTTCGCCAGAAAGAGTTGTCAAGGCCTGGCCCAGGCTACCCAGGGCAGTGGTGGAGTCTCCATCCCTGGAGGGGTTTCAAAGCCATGCAGATGTGTTGCTGAGGGACATGGTTTAGTGGTGCCCTGGCAGTGCTGGGTTAACAGTTGGACTTAATGATCTTGAAGGTCTCTTCCAACCAAATGATTCTATGATTCTATATCTTCACGATCAAAACAAATTATTAGTGGTGCTACCAGGGAAGGTATCATGGCTAATCTGAGTAATGTCTACTGAAATGAGGGAATACTTCTCTTTATAAGTAGCTGATTCTGATTTTCTGAAGTCTCAAGCACAGTTATTGACATCTTTTCCATTGTGTTCATGTGTGCAAGGTTCTTCCTGACCCTGACAAAATACAAACCCTGCGGGTTGGGATAAGGAGAATTTAATACAGCGATGCAAAAGCAACAGTCACAACAACAGTAACAGCAACAGGGATAACAATGTACAAAACAAGAGGTATAAAGGTACAGACCGCGTGGATACAGCTACAGACACAGAGCGAGGCAACCCGGGTGAGATAAAGCCGGGACTGCTCTGCCCGCGCCTTGAGTACCGGACATGATGTCAGCATGGTATCGAATAGCAACTCCTGGTGAAAATTAACCCTATCCTGGCTGAACCAGGACAGGTGTGACTCAGACTGGGGTGCACACACTGCGTCTGTTTGTCAGTATAGCAGAGAAAAAAAAAAACGAATGAGGGACTTTGCCTATACATTTCTGTCTGGGTCCCTGCCTTCCCAAAGGCTCCACACAGAGTAATCCTTCGAACTTTGTGAGACAGTTGTTTAGGATTTGTATTCTCTTCACTGGTGTCTGATATGAAGCCCTGGAAATGAATTGGGGATTTAGGGAAATGCAGCTTTTAGTGACCTGAGCGAGAAAAGGAGAAACACTCACTGTAGCATGAGTCAGGGCAATCTGTTTCTCCTGTCTACTTGCTTGTACCAGAGGTAAACTCTTTAAAATTTCAGAACTTTGAAAATTGTTTAAGAGGCCCTTTTGTGAATTTGTCATTCCTCTAATGTAAGGAAGCGCTACTTGACTGGGAGGTGTTGCAGGGACTGTGCGTTTAACGACATTCAAAGTATTCCCTGACACACAAGATCATTTCAGGCTTAAAAATGATGCACTGCTACGGTAATGCAACCATCTAAGTCATAACTGACTGTGACAAGACAATACATTGTCAGAGAGCCAGTTCTCTTACAGAACGTGAAGAAACCATAGAGAAGCAGCTGCTAAAGAACACAAATATTGTTTAATACTACTGCTGAATTACTACTCCTGTAATAAGAATAATATATCCAGTCTTAGAAACTTACTATATCTGACTTTTCCTACCAGTCTCATTGCCTTATATTCAGCATTAATGTTGATACATGGGTTTGGGTGTCTGAAGAAGCACCTTATGGAAAGTACTGTGAGTCCTTGAGAGAAAGTGAAAATTGCTGTGCACATAGGACAAATACTGAATATCTTTCTATAAATAAAATTTTAGGCATTGAAATAAATCTCCCTCATAGCTTTCATAGTTGGCAAAAATGATGCTCTCTCACAACTAATTATGATTTCAGGATTCTTGCCATATAGGAACCCACCCGTGCTCACTCACATGATGTGTTTCCCTGTATGCTATAGAGCCAGCAGCTGTTGTGGGAGGAAACAGTTCGCACACTGCAATGTTTTCCTGCAAAATGACCTACCAGCTATCAAAATTATTTATTTACTTATTTACTGGGGGACAGAAATGAGTAAAACTTGGGTGTCTTTCCTTGTCATAACAGACGGCAGAGAAAGAGGTTTCCCCTTGGACTGATGCCCACATTTCTAGATCAGAACTAAGATCAGTGAAATAAGTCAGCTAAGTGCATTTTGAATAAGATCTAATGCCTTGTTTTAAGACATAGTTGTCTTTAAGGGTTCTTATCTCAGTTCTAATTTCCCATCTCATGACATTTCCCACATCTTCCATGCTCTGGTTTGATTTTTTCACTCTCCAGCTCTAATAGTTACTCAGCGAAGGGGCAGGTGGTTTGGTTTTATAACCCAGACCAGTGCAAAATGTTTTATGTTCAAACCTAAATATAAGATATTAAAGCTAAGGCTCATTAAACCCTTATTAAAGGTTATTAAAGCTTAGAAGGAACTACAACCAAGCAAAGGTCAATGGCTGATTGCGTAACTTATATAAGGTTTGGGGAGTTCCATAATCTATTAAATTACTTTTAAAAAGCTCTAATATTAATTCCTGTAAGCAAAGAAATACTCTGTAAGCAGGAACAATGTAATTTTGTTTACATACTTTATAGTAGTTTTATTTCGCACTGAAAATAATAGGAATAAGAGTATTTTAGCATAGCACTTCTGTAAATGATGGGAAATAGGATTATTACATAACTCTTTTAGTCTTGTAGCATTTCTGAGTGTGAAACATCAGAGATTATCTCTTCCTCTGTTTCAGTTCTGTGGGAGAAATAGAATTAACCTCTAAAACCCTAAAATTGTTCTAAGATATTAAATGCTTAAAGCTCAATTATTAAATCACCCTCAGTGATTTAAAACATATGATTAGTGTAATGCAACTGCCTGATGAAATAACTACAGCATGTTAGTAGTTAGAAAGTCCTCCTGAATTGTTAGGATGTTCAAATTGTGATAAAGACCTAAACCTGTTGTTCTGTCTCGCACCTTCATCTTTTAGTCCTATTTATTTCACAGAGTATATTGGAAGGGAAATTTCTGTCAGTGTTCATTCGTTCATGGTCTCTGAAAGGAGTAGAGCACTTAATGAAACAGATAAAATTTTAAAAATGATGTGGCGGCTTTAAGAGTAGTTACGACTTTATGAGCCAATTCACAATATCATAGAAACATGTCACTGGGATGCACTATTCTTGACAATGCAAAAATAGGTTGGGCAGATTGGTATCCATATTTTGTATAGCTGTTTCCAGATATTTTTAACTAGGAACATTGTAAAGATTTACTTTTAGCTTTTGGGATCTGGCCGTTTGAGGGATGCTCTGTGCATGCACTTACATCAGAATGTGTGACAACTTCCGCTTCATTGCTTGGCATTTATTAGAGAATGGTGTTTAATTCTGTTGTATTAAAAATTCTTCAAGAAATGTTTGGGAAAGGCCAGGTTGAAAGCATAGTTTACGTAATAACTTGAGTAATTACTTTACCCTAATTTTATCACTTACTGGACTGAGGTATGAGGTTTTGCTGTTGCAGTATAGAAAACTATGCAGTGTACCCAAACTTTTGAAATAGTGAACTTTGCTTTTAAAAGACTTGAGGACCTACTTGTTTTCAAACTATCGCCTCATTGTTAACTTCTGCAAGTATATAAGAGGGCAAAAAGAATTTCTGTAGCTTTCCAGGTAAGCAACACAGTAGAGAAGGAGAATTGCAAGTAAAACCAAAACACACAGCCAGCTTTCTCAAGGGCCTTGAAAAATATATAGTCTGCTCAAAGCATAATATTTCTGTGGAGTGAAACAATTTCAGCTTTTGGTACTAGGGAATCTGCTCCTGAGAAAACAAAGAGATTCTATGTTCCTATTAAAATGGAATGAAAAATGCAATAATACCCCTAGCAAATAACACACGGTGTACCACTCTGATTGGATTAAAGGTGAAAATTTGAAACAGAAGGTCAAGAAAACCTTGGCTGACCTTTCTTTAAAACAATTTAAAAATTTGGATGCAAGATCTATTGCAGATTGGTTATCCCAGCCCATGAATCTCTTCCATGTTTTTAGCCAATGATCTTGAGGAATACATGTAATACCTGCATATATAGAGATATATATGTCTGTATGTATAAACGTGTGCAATAATGTAAAAGATTTACATTGTTTAATTTTAATCCTTTACATTGCAGCTGACTTTTAAAAATAGTCTTATTTTATAAAGTAGATTGGTATTCATTGACAATGGTGAGATGAAAGGTAATTTTTGAATCCTATGTACATTGCATAGAACAGGCTTTTAATTCATTTGAGAAAAAAAATTAGTAACAAAAAATAATTGTATTGTTTAGCTCATGTGTTGCCATCCTTTCAATTCTTTGCTCTTCTTGCATATCGCACATTAATGACTTATCAGGTTTTCACATACATGGTATTCAAAATTAATTTTTGATAACTAAAGTAGACAATTAGTTAGGTAAATGTGCATTCATCTTAATCATTTGATAAGTCATTTTAAAAAGAAAATTACAGTTTTACTGTGAAGGCCAGGCTGGGCATAAATGCCATAGTGTGCTGCATTTCATCTAGAATTGTAGGTTACATGTTTTTTTCTTTTTATTAGAAGCCAGTCCTGGGTTTATTTTTCACATTATAACTGTGTTGCAGTTGGGCTCATGTTTATCTATTCATTCAATAAGAACATGAGTCAGAATGATAGGACACTTAAACTCTAAATTTCATAACATAAGAAATGTGCAAAAGAAAAGCCTTTAAAAACAGATCAAACCACTTCTGTGTTGATTCAATTGACTTCATGTATGAATTAGCTGGCAGACTTTTTGATCTTCAGAGGATGTTCATATATGTATATGTTTAGCCTCTTACTTGAAGGATGAAAATTTTATTCATCATTAGGTTTTCTCTGCTTAGGAAAATTTTCAAATCTCAAGGCACAAAAGAGCCTGTTCCTGGGTAAGCACAGTCCCTCTGTGAGAGTGCACGTGTGCCTCTAGTGTAACTCCAGCCTTCAGCTCTGTTGTTCTTAGCAGATGAAAATTTTTTATCTTCTGTACTTTTTCTATAGTACTTGTATAGTATTCCTTGTTAAATTCATTTTTTGTGTATCAAAGAAAGCAAAGTTTTAAATTACACAGTAGGGAGAAATACCTTAAGTACAGCCTATGAGGAATTAATATTTTTCTGTTTTTTAGAAGTATGTTCTTTTGTCTTGGCCAAATTCCAGTGTAACGATCACTGTGACTATGTCTTACTTTTGCTACTCACATCGTCTACTATTTGTTCCCTTTCATAATGGTGGCTCTTCTCCACACTGAGAAGTGTCCCAGGTTTGTTGATAGTAGTAACAGCTTGGTTAGAAACATCTGTATTGACTCATCTGCAAAACAGTAAACATCTCTTGTCAGTCGAGACTGCTCTATAGTACAGAAAATCAGTGAATGAATGGATAAACAATCTTTCAGCCTGTAAAAGGAAACACCTCTTGCTGAGATGCAAAGAAGTAAAATACCTGCTTCTGAGATTAGTAGCATAAGAAAGAGTATGGTTTCAATATCATAAGAGTAGAACACAAGAAATATAGCAGGTCATGTAGACATACTCTATTGCATACTCTATCTATTGCTGAATTCCTCTAGGAATACCATGCCAGTAAACAGTATTTTATATAAACTTAAATGTATGTATATTATCACATAAATTTAAGATACATTTTAAACACGCCTCTTCTCTGTAAATTCAATTTCTCAGTCTATGCATGTAATTGTGGATTTTTTTTAAGGTTAATTATTTAGACTTGTGTGGCTCAAGTTCTGAAATATTTGCAAGATTGCATTCAGCCTCTGAAGAAGTTTAGTCTGAGTAAGGCCAGCAGTATTTGAGCCTTAATTATATGGTAAAAAGTGTTTGAAGTTCCTTTCCATTTGTAGAAAGATGTTTTGGGTTTTTTCTTTTATTAAAGATCCTTAAAACAGGATATAGTGAACAAAAAAAAAATCAGAAAACAGATGTATTTATTAGCAGGAAATGGAAGGACAACTATTACTGCGATTAAAACTTCAGATTTTGGAACAGGGGCAAACTATTTGAATAGATTCTTACCTCCTGTAATCATATATTTGACCTATGGATACCACTTTTATAGATTGTAGCCTATTTCTATCACAGCTTGGTTTTGTCACATACAGAATTTTTTTGAACTCCCTCTTGCATCTCAGCATTATTCATGAGACTTCAAAGCCCCCTTCCTTCCTCAGTACAAATTCATCTACATTCAAAGGTAAAAGTCTAGTCTCTAATAAATTATGGTTTATTAAATAAATTGTAATGAATTTTGTATATAAGATTTAGCCGACTGCTGAGCACAGAGGATGTATGACACAGTACCTAATTTTCTTTTCAGGAACGCTATGTGGTCTCAAATTTAAGGACGTACTGCCACAGAATCTTTGCTTTTTGTACTGACAAGGAGATAAAATGCACCTTTGGAGTGGCACAAGTGAGCCCAGTCCCTGAGCACTCTGGCGGTGACAGCATCTTGTTCCCTGCTCCTGCCAATTGGTATGCTTATAAAATGTGAAATTGCTTAAGAACAGATAAATCCTGCCCATAGCAGGGGGGTTGGAACTAGATGATCTTTAAGATGCCTTCCAACCCAAACCATTCTATGATTCTAAATATTTACTAAATTGACACAAATAAAACACAGAGAGCCCTTATGTCTTAATATGTTCACTTAACAATTTTGCAAACATTTCCAGTTAGTATTTCAAGTTGCTCTTATGTTTTTTGTGAACTTTTTGTAAATTAAAAGTCAAAATTCTCAACATGATTCAAAACATACAGAGGTAGCCATATAGTCTAGGTAATAAAAACTCAGGTGTTTAAATGACCATCTGGCAAAAACCAGTTCTGATTAATTTGTGTTCTCTGTGCATGTTTCGGGATCAAGCTGATTTTCTGTCCTTTCTAAAGCAATAGCTGAGGCAGTTACTGCTTGGTATGCCTTTTTCTGTCACATCATCATATGGTTTAACTGTACTTCTGCCACCTTGGACAACAAAATGCAAGGAAGATCAGAAATGGAAAGCTGACATGTTTTTGCTTCGGGGGTATTGCAATAGCAGGAGTTCTGGGAGAATTCAGTGAAGCTGTCTAGTGAGATGAAAAGTGTGAGACTGCTGGAATAGGTGATCAGAAACCTCTTGAGAGAAGTTCCTATGGCAGGTTGGGAAAATTGCAAATAGATAATTGAATATACGTTTGATAGAAATAGTACAAATGTTAGAAAATAGAAGAGGACTAGCTTTTTAATAAATGTACCACAGGTGAAATACGAATTTGAAATTTCAGTACTTGAAAATCAGTAACTCTTTATGAATCCAGCTAATCCATTTCCATACAAACATTCCTCTCACATAAAAAAAGCACTGATGCAAGTGACTCTAGTAGCACTCATGAAGTCTTAGATTAACATCGTTACCATAGCTATCCTACTAGCTGATACATCTCTTAAGGGAGAAAAATATTTTACAATTCAGCAACACATGAAACATGGAGAAGGCTGTATAGTGATGTTACCAACATTGTCTGTTTAGTGACTCAGATATATATTAAAGATAGGTGACATATTGTATGTCACCTATACGCATGGCATAACATCCTTGACATATAGCAAACATCTGCTTCAGCTGGTATTTCTGTCATGTTTTCTTTATATGTATGCATTTTTCTTGTATCTGTGACAAACAAGTGTCATATTTCTATGGAGTTTGTAAGAAAATGTTTGATGACCTACCAGCATGGGTTTCAATAAATTATAAGGCTTTTAGAAGCCTCATAATGCTGAGCTCTTCAAGGATTGCCAGGCGATACGCTGCAGCCCAGAAGAGTACTTTCTATGTATGACTTGCTTTCAGAAGAGATTCTGTTTAGCATTTATCTACAACTCCCTGGAAGGAGGTTGGAATGAGGTGGGGGCTGGTCTCTTCTCACAAGGAACAAGTGACGGAACAAGAGGAAATAGCCTCAGGTTGTGCCAGGGGAGGTTTAGGTTGGACATGAGGAACAATTTCTTTCCTGAAAGGGTTGTCAAGCACTGGCCCAGGATGCCCAGGGTGGTGGTGGTGAGTGGTTTAAAAGCCCTGTAGAAGTGGTGCTGAGGGACATGGTTCAGTGGTGACCTGGCAGTTCTGGGCTAACAGTTGGACTCAATGATCTTAAAGATATTTTCAGTGAAAACAGCCCTAAGTGCCTGCTATTCCAGACTTGGTGACACTGTCATCTCCCCATGTTTCTTCCCTTCAGTGCTGGCTTGTTCCCATTTTTGGCAGGTTGGTGTTTCACAGAATCACAGAACATTAGGGGTTGGAAGGGACCTCGGAAGATCACCTAGTCCAACCCCCCTGATAGAGAAGGATCACCTAGATCAGGTCACACAGGAATGTGTCCAGACAGGTTTTGAATGTCTCCAGAGAAGGAGACTCCACAACCTCTCTGGGCAGCTTCTTCCAGTGCTCTGTCACCCTCACCATTAAAAAGTTTTTCCTTATGTTTACCTGAAACCTCCTATGCTCCAGCTTGTGCCCATTGCCCCTTGTCCTGTCACTGGATGCCACTGGGAAGAGCCTGGCTCTGTCCTCCTGACACTTGCCCTTTACATATTTATAGACATTAATGAGGTCACCTCTCAGTCTCCTTTTCTCCAGGCTAAAGAGATCCAGCTCTCTCAGCCTTTCCTCATAAGGGAGATGTTCCACTCCCTTACTCATCTTAGTGGCTCTGTGCTGGACTCTCTCCAGTAGCTCCCTGTCTTTCTTGAACTGGGGTGCCCAGAACTGGACACAGTACTCCAGGTGGGGCCTCACCAGCGCAGAGTAGAGGGGGAGGAGAACCTCCCTTGACCTGCTGGCCACGCTCTTCTTAATGCAGCCCAGGATGCCATTGGCCTTCTTGGCCATGAGAGCGCATTGTTGGCTCATGGTCATCCTCTTGTCCACCATGATTCCTAGATCTTTTTCCCCAGAGCTGCTCTCCAACAGATCAGCCCCCAACCTGTACTGATACATGGGGTTGTTCTTCCCCAGATGCAGTACTTTACACTTGTCCTTGTTGAACTACATTAAATTTCTCCCTGCCTAGCTTTCCAGCCTGTCCAGGTCACGCTGGATGGCAGTACAACCTTCTGGTGTGTCAGCCACTCCTTCCAGTTTTGTATCATCAGCAAACTTGCTGAGGGTACACTCTATCCCTTCGTTTGGGAAATGTGCCCATTCCTTTTCTGAGGCAGGTGTTCTCCCAGGGGACAGCAGCACCCCTGTGCTCCCCTCTGGCACAGGCAGCCACTCACTCCCTTTCTGCTGGCTGAATTGGCTATGCAGACCTCAACATGGTATGAAACTGAAAGCATGGGATAAATGGATCTACATGAAACACAATTCACCCAAATAACAGAACTTCTCTTCTAAGGAAGTGATGAGTAGAAGTCCATGTGGCTTAGAACCTGTATTAGCACATAAAAAGAGAAGAAAGCGCTTCACTGGCTTCTCCCCATTTCTGTTCTCTATTACTATAGGCATAATACGATGTACAGCACATGGGCTGAGGGGATTAGTCATTTTTGTCTCCATTAAAAGTAATTACATTTTTGTAGACTTGCATTTTTTTGTAACCAAATAGCTGATAATGGTAGCTGTCGTTTCCATTTAAAATGTATTAGATTCAATCTGCTCAAGTGGTAGGTATCCCCAGTTTCTACAATGTATAGCTTGACTCTTGCATTTCCTCTATGTATAGTTATCTGAAAGTTACTTCTCTAAAATGCTAATATAATCTTGAGAGGCATTTGACCAGCCTAAAGTTTCGTTTTACATCAAAATAGCAAAAGAATATGAAATTAAATAATCCTGGTCCTAACCTGCCTGTAAATTTCTTTTATCTTTTTTAGCATGGACCCTTCTATAGTTGTTTGTGTGTTAATACCTGTGAGCAGATGTGGTAAGTCATTACAAAGTGTACTAGTTAGGATGCTTCATCCTTTCTTTTCCTGTTTTTCCTCTCAGTTTGCCAACACAACTAATCGCCAGTAATTTGATCTTTTTTTGTGTTGTGATTTCAATGTCAGGAAGCAAAGCTGAACTTAAAATCACTCTTGTTCTTCTTTGATATTGACTCAGTTTATGTCTCTTGCCATTTAAGATATCAGTGATTCAGTATTTTTGCTTCCTAACAGCCATCAGCTGTGGAATTATCTCACCAATGTGCCATGAGGTGTTGAAGCATCATGAATAGTAGGTTAGACAACAAGTGCTGTTCTTTTTCAGGCATGGTTTTATATAGTATTAAATTTAGCAAGATCCCTGTGATATTCTAGTGATACTCTCTGAACAAAATTTTCCATTTACAGTAACAACCCTACATGAATAACTCTGCTCCTTGTTTTGTTTGGCTCTACGGACCAAGCTCTTTAAGACTCTGACCAAAGTCAGTTGCCAGTTGTGTTAGTGCAGTTTTTGATTTTTAAGGTCGTTACAATAATCTACAGGATGTTTTAAAAACCTCTGAAGTCCAGCATTTGAGGATGGTTAATTAAGATATTTTTATTTTAGTCAGCATAGTGGTAATGTAGAAAGGTTAAAAACACCCCCCAAACCCAATCACAAAAGATGCTAAAGTACAAATTTCTGAGATGTTCATGGAGGAGACAGTTCATTTGAAGTGCGTAAATTAGGAGATACCTTCTATTCTAGCATTCTATGTAGCCATAACATCTTCAGAGCATGCAGGGTTCTGCTGCTTACTCAAACATCTAACAGTTCGTGAAACCCTAAAGGGCAACCGTATCGGAGAGTCTGCTGGCCATGGTTACAGGTGGACCACTCTGTATAATCTCAAAGCAATTGTTTGGCTGGACTGAGAATACAGAAGAAAGTAGTTGGATTTCATCAATCAGGAAACAGAAGTTGTCCACACAAGTACGTTCACAAAGATAGTTCTTGCATCACTGAAATTTGAGCAGCCTAACCATTGCTTAATCATTTCTTATTTCACTTTATAATAATGGATCCTGACATTCAAATTGCTCCCTTTCATTTCCATTTGCTATGCCTTTCTTGCTCTCATCACAAAGACTACAGCTGACACTGGAGGCAGATTTCAGCCCTGTAATAGAGACCTGGTGAATACTGGTGTTAATGTGCACAGCACAATGTAAAACAGCTCATTCTGCTGTGCTTAATTTGGCTCTGCAGGATGGACCAATTTGTGTCAGGTTCTGAGTACGCATAGGAAGCACTCCACCCAAAGGAGGGAGTGCATTTTTATACAATTACCCATCAATCTAGAATAGGAATTTAAAAAATATCATTTTTCAGCATCAGACTGGTTAAAAGTGCTTTTCAGTAATCTCTTTACAGGAAGGTGAAACAGTTTGTATTGTATGGACAGTACATACTGTATAAACCTGCATCTTTTTAAATGTATAAGCAATCCTTTTTTTTCCTTTCCTTTGGCCTCCTGCTTTTTCAACAAGAAAGGAGGGGGAATTGTTGATACAATTATTCAGGTGAGGAGGAATGAAACAATTCTTCAGTGCTGTGATTTTTATTATCTTTTCATGTGCAATATCAGTGGAACTGGTACAGATGCCCTTGCTGTGGTGAGCTGCAACGTTCTGTCTGCAAGTGACTTGTTTCCCTGACACGTTGTAGATGATTTAACTTGTGTTATTGCACTTACACATACAAGCCTTTTAAAAATACAAATAGTCCCAAGGTATCTTAACACTACTGACAGAAAATTATTCTCTCTAGATCCCACTAGACCTAAATTTATCTGGATGTAAGTGCAGTTCCACATCTTCTCTGGCAGGGTGGGCCAGGAGTTGGTGAAGTGACAGGAATGCTCTGACTACAGCTGCAGCCTAGGATGGCTTTTCTTGTTTAATTTTTCTGTCCTTGATGCAAAAAGCTGTGTCTGTATGTGGCCTATGTTATGGCTCAACAAAGTGAACGTTTTCCCCCATCATGTCTATGGTGGTTAAAATGTAAACATTTTTTAGTAGCCTTGATATTTTATTTCATTTTCTGCCACAATATATGAACATTTCTAAATTCAGTGATTCAATAAAGAACCTTTTGAATGTGTAAACTTTAAACTGTGGAAGTGTTAACATCAGGAAAGCTTTAGCAAATCTCCTTAAGTTTAAAGGAAATTGCTGCATGAATTTTACTGTGTATAATCCTGGACCACCTGTTATGTGCAGTATGGCCTGCAGAGATGAATTGCAAAACTTTTTGCATTTATGTGTGTCTTGGATAAAAGCGTATGTCAGACAATAAAGGCTGAGTTATGCATTTTGTTAAAACACATAGTGATTATCCCAAAACTCAGGGGAAAAAGAATTCAAAAGCCTAGTTTTTAAGATGGGAAAATGCACCTTTAATTCTCCATGGCAATGTTAACGTTGCCTGATGATACACCACAGTACTTGACCTTCATTAAATTGTTTCGTTTTATTTTTTAATTTAAAAAGAAAAATACCCACGCTACTGTTCAGCTTCATTATTTTTCTGTGGGGTGTGAGTGTGGCTCTGTCCGTGCCCCTCCTGCACCTGCAGCACAGCTTGGAGCTGGTCTCTGCTGTTGCTGCCAGCGCTGCTCTGCAGTGGGCAGCTGCCGAACACACCGTTCTCTGGCTGGAACGTGCCACAGGGATTTTTTAAATCGCTGCTGTTCCTCGCAGAGTGATTGGAGTCAGGGCAGGGCTGTTCCCGGCAGTTTTCTTCCACTTCCGCCGTTGTCGCGGCGATGGGCACCGAGTGCACCCACAGACAGCCCTTCCGCTCGGAGCGCTGCTCCTGCCGCTGGGCCACGCCCCGGGCGATCTGTTGATAAGCCAAGGCGTTCAGTACTAAGGCTGTAGATAAACCCGGATCCACACGTGTAATGGACAGCTGAGGCTGGCACAGCCTCGGTGCCTGACTGCGGGGCTCCATGTTGCCGGTGCCCGCTGTCATCCATCCCTGCGCTCGTTCACCGTGACTGTACGAGCAGTCGCTCAGCCCCGGCACGGCCCGGGGCACCCGTTACTGCGGGTTTTTTCCTTCAGAAAAGCCTCTGACGGAGGGCTGGGCGCTCAGGCCGTGACCAACGCCGCTGAGGGCGAAGCCGACGCAGGCGGGGCCGGTTTGAACCCCTGCTCGCTGTGCCGCCGTCCCTCGGCTCGTTTCGTATCCCCGGGAGACCGCCGGGGCTCGGCCGCCACCTCAGCGCCAGGGCCGGGGCCGGGGCGCCACTCTCCACCTCCTCCCCCTCACGGCGCCCCCTAGAGGCGGGCGGGAGCGTGCGGCGCCGTTGAGAGGAAGGCGGTGCCTCCCGCCGCGGCCGGCAGTGAGGCTGCGACCGAGCCCGTCCGCGGACCGCACAGTCCGCTGCCCGCCCGGCTCCGCGCTCTCCCTTCGTTCACGCCTCCCTGCCACAGTCTCGCCTTTCTTTGCCCGGCCAAATGATGAACTTTCTGCGGCGTAGGCTCTCGGACAGCAGCTTCATCGCCAACCTGCCCAATGGCTACATGACCGACCTGCAGCGGCCGGAGCCGCAGCAGCCGCCGCCGCCGTCTGCCTCGGGCTCCTCGGCCCCTGCCTCTGCCTCCCCGGCTGCGGAACGCCGTCAGCCGCCGCAGTCGGCTCCCCCACAGCAGCAGCAGCAGCCGCCGCCGCAGCAGTCAACGGGCAGCAGCTTCTTCAGCTCCCTCTCCAACGCCGTGAAGCAGACGGCTGCCTCGGCCGGGCTGGTGGATCCCTCCTCCGCCGTCTCCTCGGCTGTCGGCAGAAAGTTCAAGCTGCTCCTGGTCATCGACGAGCCGCACACGGACTGGTAGGTGCCCCCGCATGTCCCTCCGCGCCTTCCTCCTTCCTTCTCCCTCCGTCCTTCCCCGCTCTCGCACTGCGGTCCCTTTTCCCGGCAGATGCGGGCTCACCTGGGGCCGGCGAGGCGAGCCCCGGGGCTGGGCGGGGGGAGGCTCCCGGCGCTGCGGGTCCGGGCCGGGGGAGCGTTACGAAGCGGGAAGATGGAGCGGACCCTGCAGCGCCCGGCTGGGAGCGAAAGCCGCTTATCCGCCAAAACGCTAAATAAAACATATATGCCGCCGTACAACAGCATAGCCTCGGTTCTCTAGCGAAATGAACTCGTGTGTAAGTGCAGGTAGGATTGAGGTGTCTCAGGCACGAATTTCTGCTCTGAGCTGCGTGTGGTTGTAGCGTTCCCTATGTTAATTCGTGTTGGTGAGCGGGCTTGTTTTCACGCAGATGCCGCCGCTTCTGTTGCAGCGTCTAAAATGCGTGTTTAGGTGAAGGTCCTTCAGGATACTGAGGACCAGCCCGCGATTTTTGCCTTAGCCCTCTGGATTTCTGCGATGCGGTTAAATAACTTCGCAGGTTTGGGGTGGGTGTTTTGCTTCCCTTAGCATCGTAAAAGATGTGGGATTTACAAAACATAAAACTTGCACGTAAACTCATTTCTTCCTGTGCTGGCTGCTGCTAAAAGGGAAGGTTATGGCTTTTTTCAAATTTGTTTATCACGTATGACTCTGGTGGATGCTGTATTTTATAGGAAGAATATATATCTACCTATGCATCGTTCACCAGCTTGTTTCCCGATAACTTGTTTACGTGTTAAGCTGTGAATCGTCTCATGCACTGTTGCTAATCACAATATATAAGGTCTTAATAGTGCCGTAAAATAATACGGAATAAACCAAGTATGTTTTTATAACACTGACATCATTCATTAATGGCTTGTGGGTTTGTGATTTTACTGTCAGCTTCTCACATTTATAACCTTACTGCCTAGATGTGTTTGTACTGCTACGTGATTTGATAAAATTTGCTTTGAAATGGCACTTTAGTAAAATACTCAAAACAGAAATGTAAGCCTTTATTTGTGAATGTTATTAATGTTAAGAAGCTTTTATCTATAGTGAGTATGTTATTAATGTTATGCTACATTTTTAGGATTTTTTTCTTGTGTTTGGTTTTGCCGTTGGTTTTTGTTGTTATGTTTTTGTGGGGTTTTTTTTTTGTTGTTGCTTTTTAAAAAAAATAAAAATGTTGTTGTATCTGCCAGACTGAGACAGCCTCTGTACCTACGTCATGGAGATGCATCCATGGACACTGCTCACTGCTTTGCAGATACATCTATTTATTTAATGTTCTAAGGCACATGAATTTTTGCTTGGTAAATTAAATAACTGTATATGTTCATAAGTTTGTTTCTGGTAGAATTTTTCCATACCTATGTGTATTATAAACATGGCATATTTTATGTACTCGAGCACCCAAAATGAACACAATCTGTTGGCAATAGCAAAGCTTTTAAACCTCTGCATGGTGGATGCCACCCACAGCACTCCAGGTAGGAGACTAGGTGCAGTCACATACACGCATGGGGTTACTCGTGCCTGCTTTCTTTTTTCTTCTCTTTTTCATAGTATGTGACGTGGATATGTAGTAGCTCTAGAAAGAACAGTTTGTTGTTGTACTGGCTCTTTGCCCTCTGTAAAGCTAATCATTTTATAACTGAAGATTTTAAAATACATTTGAAATCTAGATATGTGTGTATTCTGATAATACCTGCAGAAAAGTTTGTTCCACACCTATGGCAGTATGGATATCCATAGTGATGTGTATTGAACTGCTGTAGAATTTGACTATATGGACTAAAGTGGAATAAAAGTGATAATTTGAAGAAAAAAAGAATATTGAAAGATTGGAACTGGCAACGGACGAGCATCAGTGGTCTGATGGCCACCATAGTAGCTATCTTGCCTGGTGTGATGCACTGATGTATGGTTTAGCAAAATGAGATATGCAGAACTGCTGTCATGTGACATGCTCACCAAACCTGCCAATAACAAGAAAAACAGCACCAAAGATATCTTGTGAAGTCTCCTAAGCAACAATTTCAGTTGATTTATGTTAATCCTGAGAGGAGAATCACATACCAAGTGTTTGTTTTCGTATATGTTTTGAGCTGCATTGTGTTTGTCTTAAATTGAATATGTCTATATTGCTTTTGGGTTGCAGTTTTAACAGAAATAAAAGAATTTCCATCTGCATCACCCCAAAATCCTACTAATTCAGTATCCTCTTGTTAGCAAGGACCAGAGGAAGCACTAAGCACCTTCTTCTGTTAGCAAAGGACATTGCTTCTTACCTCTAGAAAGGACATCTTGTTTCTAATACATTTTGTTTCTTTCAGAGATTGACTCATAATTGAAGTCTGAGATGTAGTTAACCTAACATTGTTATTGGTCCTAATAGAATCATGTGGGATATTCTGCCTATAAATAAGTGCTTGATTGTTGCTTGCGTTTTTTAAATCTTGAACTCAGTGACTTATTTTATCTTTTCCTTGCCTTAAGAAGTTTGTGCTTGCAAGTTTTGAAATTTTCCCCTTCCATTTCTTTACTTTTATGGCATAGGTTAGGAGAAAAATGGGAGAGTTGGCTTATCTGTACTAATTTCTGGTTTTATTATGTTATGTGGCTTAAGGAAAGGGACCAAATGCCGTCATCATGTCAAACCATCCTCCTTTCTCCAGCACTACTCTCAATCAAAGATGTTAGAGCAGTGAAAGACAATTCTTTTCCTACAGTGTTTTGGAAACGCAGCTATGTAGATGAGGGAGACCTTTAAGGGCTTCTACTAAAGGCAGAACTGCAAAATAAGCTGGTATTGGAGACTTTCTACCAGTTAGTAGCTTTATACCCACCTCAGTGGCAAGTGTAGGGGGGAAAAATTAAAATCAGCTAAAGCTCATAGTCACCCACCAGAGACAAGCTCGTGACAAGCAGTGCTGGTTCTCATGGAATACTTTCTTAGTCGCTTTATACAATGAATGATCCTTTGGTCCAAAGGTGAAAGCAAATAGCTTGTGATCATTTTCACCAATTACCTTTGAAACTTTTTGTCATTCACCATAAAGAAGGGGTCACCTGCAAGACAAATGCTCCTTCAAATGGAACAGTGCTCTCTGTTTATATGAAGGCATTGGAAAAGCTAATTTTATTTTCTGGCCTATTCTTTATACATTTTAATGTCATGTTCTTTCCATCCTCAGCTGTATACTGAACAGATGTTTCCCTACTTTAAGTGGTGTCCAGTGCCCTCTTTTGAATTAAATCATCTAATTGAGAACCTTACAAAGTATCAAAGTATTTAAGGATGTAGTGGATAAGAGTCCAATTCATGGATGCCTCGTGACTCTATTGGAGAGAGGAAAGCTTAAAGAACAACTTGTTTGGTTGAATAATGATTTTATGTGATTGTTTTAGATATCTTTGTTGATATCTTTACAGACAGGGCAAACTAAGAAGTAAAATGATCTGTTCAGGGTCATCTAAGAGGCTCATGACAGACCTAAAATAAAACCTGGGCAGCTTGCTTAGCCTTTTCTTGTAATTCTGCTTTCCAAGCTACTGTCTGCATTAAGTGTCCAAATTTTTCAGCTAGATAAGTTTGTTTTTAAATGTATTTAATTTCCTTGGAAAATAACCATTTTGTTCTGTGTACAAAATGTACTGAATATTCAGAGCTGAACAAGCACAATTGATTAGAGGCCATACATCAGTGGCAAGGTGCCAAAATGCTGTGTATATAGATTATTATCTTTATAAAAGCTTATGTGTAATATTTAGAAAGCTGTTTCAACATTGAAACTAGTTATTACTTTGTCTATCTTGTGGTTTAAAGTTGAAATATAAGACTTATTGGCAGTAGCGATGAAGCTGTAAAAAGAATCAAGTGGAGAAACTTTCTTCTTGTATTTCTAAGTGCAAATCTTGTTGTAATTATTGGTGCTTTTTTCCCCCCCCTGAGAATTCTGCATTTCTTTCAATGTTTACTGCCTTAGTAGTCATCTTGTGAGGGGCCCAAGAGAGAACTTCCAGATAGCAGGGACAAATGCTAGATGAAGAGCAAACTTTGCTGTTTTAAAATTGCTGAGTCATTTATGGGCAAATGTTGCTCATCATAAATGTTTTTGATATTATCAGTATTGTCAGTGCAGAAAAATGCTGGTTTACAATACAAAAATTAACTGAGGTGAGCAGAGTGGGTTTCTTGGGGTTTTTTGCATTTACGTAGAAGGTGTAAGGTAGTTTCAACTAAAAATATGTCTGTGGTTTTACGTAGGGGTAACTGGCAAACAGCTTAGAACTACAACAACAATTCCTTGCAGTTTTTCTGTTCAGTGGGGATGGTTTAGTTGTGCATAACTAATGAGTATTTTGGAGCCCTGGCCCAGGCTGCCCAGAGAGGTTGTGGAATCTCCTTCTCTGGAGAGATTCCAATCCTGCCTGGATGTGATCCTGGGCAACCTGCTCTGGGTGACCCTCCTGGAGCAGGGAGTTGGATGAGATGACCTCCAGAGGTGCCTTCCAATCCCTACCAGTCTGTGATTTCCTAACTCTAGTTAAGCTACAATTCTAATTTATCTTATTTAATACTAGCATATTGATTTAGTAACTGCAGCACCTATTGCATTTGGTGAAGTCTTTGATTAACAAGTTTTCCCAATTTGAGGGGTGTCACTTAGATTTTAGTAATGCACAAATGAGGGTGAGTGCTTGGCCAGAGCTCCTTGGTCCCCTGAAATGGCACTGCCTAGCAGGAGAGTGCTCCTGCCAGCTGGGACCTGGGCAGTGCAGAGCACACTGCTCTCGTGAAAAGCATAGAGCCATGATGGAAAATGGGGAGAGAACGCAGCGTGTGGGCAAACATGGAACCTGTAGTGATTGCACAGTGAGAATGGGGTTGGAAGGATCTCTTGGCCCTCATTTAGGGACTGAAAGTGACAAGTTTTTGAAGGCAAGAGAGAGCTGGGTGCCAGAGGTGTAAAGAGCCTGACTTTAGATAGATCTAAGCAACTAAGACTGGCCAAATGTCCAAATGTAGAACTATGCCTTCAGACAATGAGTGTAAAGAAAAGGTAATCTTATCAATATGTCTTTTATACAGGAAGAAAAGACATAGAATAAGCTACTTTTATTAATTTGAAATGCTAGTTAAGAACTGCTGTGCCTTTTGCAACAAGAAACTCCTAATATTAAAGGACGACCAACCTTGCCTTTGGTGTAACATTCTAGCCTTTCAAAGAAGGCAACAGGTTCCTTTAAATCCCTGAAATGCAGCAAGGGTGAGAAGGACTTTACTTTGGTTTCTCTTTAATTTTTGCTTCATATGAAAACTTCAAATTTTGAGATGATCTTCATGAGAAGTTTCATCTGCGTCTTAAGAACTTTGGATCTGTTGCAGTCTAATTCTGGTTATGGCCTTTGGACTGAGTTCCTAGCACTCCAGAAGGGAGCTGGCAACCAGATTTTATGTGAAGACACTGTGCTTTACTCCTGACAGCCAGGTAACTCCATCAGTGCTGCCTCCCAGCACCCACTGCAGTTTTCAACCCCGGGCTCTCCAGTTCTGCAGTCAAAATAGCAGCACAATGAAAGGAGAGATGGAGGGGTAGGCAGGGGCTGTCTGGAGAACGGGCAGCACATCTCTCTGTGGGCAGGGAGGGTGGAATGGGAGCATCTGCAGAGTGAGATAAAGCTTGTCTTGACTTCTCTGTCTCCTCACCAAGTGTAAGAACTAGGTGTGTTTTTCTGGAGAGGTGGAAGTTTAGCTCATAGTTTGTCCGTTTAGTAAGCCCACACTGAGAACAAAGTTCAGAATAAGGATGTGCTGCTGAACTAGCTGGAGTACGTAAGGTTGTGTGTTAACAATTGTAGCGTACAGCAATCGATGCACATTGTGTTTGATGTCTCTTCTCAGCAATGGCAGCTGGTACAGTTCTGCACCAGACAAATTGAAGAGTTTCTTTCTGTTTATTTACACCTCTGTCATGTGTAATACTTGACTGTAGTAGTATAAATAGCAAAACAGTGCATGAAGGCTTACCTTTGTTACATTATGTTACAAAGTTACATTTTTGTCTGTATTTATCTCTGTCATTGGCAGTCAGAAGTGTGTTCCAGTAAATTTCTGAGTAGGTGCTTCAGAATTGAGGGCAAGTTCAAATACTCTGTCCATGCCAATCTGAAAATAAAGCGGTTCTCTAGTGCAAGTACCTTTATCTCTTCATTTTAACCTTACAAATATAATACTCACTGTTTATGAAACATTGCTTTTTTTCTGAATTGCCTGTTTTGTAGAAGCTGAAATCTGCTGAGCTACACTTACAGTTTCTGTTGATCATTGCAGCAGATGACAAGATTCTTTGTTGCAATAATACTGACAGGAGAAACCAGAGATGAGTGTAGTGGGGGATAAAAACAAGCTTAGGAAAAGAAACCAGAAGTTAAAATGTCTTGTGTTTTAGTGTTATGATTTGAAGTGAGTTCCAAAAGAGAAAAAATGGTGCTGATTTCTGGCTTAAATACAAGGCAGCAACATGACCACGTTGGTGTATTTGTGTATATTATTTCTCTGTGCCTAACTTCAGTTTTGTTCTCTTTAACTTTGTTTATTCTGATTTCTTACTAATAAAAACTACGGAAACAATACAGATTTAGTAGATTCATCTGCAATATGAGATCAGGCAAAGTTACTGATATCTTGCATTTTAAAGAACCTTGGATGGTTCCAAAGAGGAAGGTTCACTACCTCCTAGATGGCTTCATTTACTTGGCTTTGAAGATAATTTCTGGTGAAAGCTTTCTATGTATATGCACATTTTATCATGATTCATCACTAGGAAAGCTTTAAAAATTTTAAACATTTCTCCCCTTTGTAGGACCAAAGAAATGGTTACTATTAGAAAAGCCATTATCTCAGATTTGGGATTCTGGAAGGGCAATAAAAAGGTTTTATCAAACAGGATCAATAAGTCTAATTCCACTGAGTGGCAATGTGATTCCATAATGTGCTGGGACTACAGAACTTGCTTTACTTAGTAGCTGGCAAAGACAACAACTACTATTTGAGATGAATAAAAATCACAGGAATATTTTAAATTAGGAAAAAATATTTATTTTACAAGGCCTTTGTCTTTGAAGCAATAACCAAAATGAATTCTCCTGAGCCTTATATAAATTCACTTTGCATACAATATATAAATGGCAAAAGTGTTTCTAGTAGCACTTTTAAAAGTTTAAAATAAAATAGTTTTATGTTATTGATGGTTGGACTTGATGTTCTTAGGTCTTTTCCAACCTCAATGATTCTGTGATTTTTAAAGATAATGATTCTGTAAGTATTTGGGGTGTGGTTTAATTAGGCATTACTTTTAAAAAACAACAACTACTAAAGTTTTGACATTCCTATAAAACTCTCCTGAATTAAACAGTTTGCCATTTAAAAAATGACATTAGTTATCATTTAAATTGCTTGGTCCCATGTCACTGCTGGTGGATCAACAGAAGTTCTGATTTATCTGTTCTTCTTAGAGGGTCATCTGGGGACTCGGTTCTATTATTCTTTAACAGATCAAGTCTGCTTTTTTAAATTGTCCTTCTATAACAGACAACCCCTACAGAAACCTGTTTGATACTATAAAAGCAATACTGTAGATTCCATTGAAAAATTTTAAAAGTTTGGCTTAGTAACTGTGTTGCATTCACTTGTATCCCTCTGCATGCATATGTGATTGCTTCTACATGTGAATTTTGACATGAGGTTTGACATGCGTTGTGGATATTTGCATTGAAATGCAGACAAACAAGTGTGGGTTTTCTTCAGTTTGGTGTAATTTCTAGTTTAAGGGGACTGTACACATAATTTCATAGACAGTGAGAGTAATAGAAAAAAAATCCCAGTGTATGACAAATGTCATTTTTTTTGTATGTATTAACATACAAAAAAATCTCAATTTGATGCAGGAGTGTGCACTGCTTGGTGACAAGAACAAACTGTCTGGTGGAATGAATCTTATTTGGAGTGAAATAGAGAAGTGACATAGGAGAGGCTTGTTTCAAGGCTGCTGTTTTGCCTGGGAGGAATGTGGTATTACTGACTCTGTTCCGGTAAACACATCTAGAGTGGTGTGAACAACTGAAAACCAAAAAACTTTCTGGGAAGCATTTGAAAATCAGAAGTTCCAGCAACAACCCAAAATATCCTGAAGTTTAAACAGCATGAAAAGTAAACTGAAGAAACTAGATTTATATTGTGATATAACTGTTGAGGAGAAGTAACAGAGCAGGAAATTCTGATGCAGATGCATATGGTTAAATCACAATGGCAACTAGGACTATTAACATGATTGATTATGATCGAAACCTTCACAAGCAATAAAAATATTTTCACATTGTTTCTGCATTGTAGGAGGCTCCCAGGTATGTTTATGTCACCAAAGTTGCTTTAGTCATAGTGTGCTAGCATTGTGAATATATGAATTTATTTTTAAAGAAGAATTTGTGGGAATTTTCACTGATGGACGTTGTGTAGATGGATAATACTTCTGTGGTTGTAGTTTTCTTGCTCTGGTGCTCTTGGATAGCACAGGGATAGAAAGAGGCTCTTCCACTGTGTCACTGGACAGCCACTCAGATATTTTGAAAGCAGATCTCATGGAAACTCTCTGATACAGGTTGTAATAATAGCAGGCATGGGATTTAGAGATTCGGTGTTTTATATGAGGTTGTGC
This sequence comes from Brachypteracias leptosomus, assembly GCA_013401335.1. Taxonomy (NCBI): domain Eukaryota; kingdom Metazoa; phylum Chordata; class Aves; order Coraciiformes; family Brachypteraciidae; genus Brachypteracias; species Brachypteracias leptosomus. The sequence continues at coordinate 66,124 of VYZX01010479.1, forward strand.
TCTACCAAAGTTCTATTCATTGGACCCATGCTTTAGAATTTTTGTGCTGATTCACTTTCTTGCTAAGGAAGAAATGTCTGGTATGAACTAGCAGTGATTCAATGTACAAGAGGGTAAGATTAATTTTCTTGGGAGTAGTAATACTTCAGAGGAGGCAAGAGAGACAGTAATATGAAGTATAGTTACTATGTGTTAAGTTTTACATTATTTCCATTAAAATAACTTCCCCTGGGTTGGTCTTTGTTCATGAAATGCGTGGGTAGAAGCAGACTGCAGGTCTGCTCTTCCCAGGGTGGTGAGGATCTCTTGGCAATCCTTTTCAATGTAAGTCTTTCAGTGGTTGTCTAGACTTTTGTTTGCTAGAATTCCATTACAGAAGTTAGACAGCTGATGAGATTTTGTGGTGGTTTGCTTTTTTTTTTTTCCTTCTCTGGATAGTGTGGCCCATAAGTACACATTTGAGATCCCCCAATCTTGGCTGTTCGGTGGTGCATTGATGACATATTGGGTCCCAAGTAGTGTACAGAGTAAAGTACTCCTTCAAAGTAAAATGAGATGTTACGGTGTCATTTGCTTTTGCAGTCCAGGTCCCTTGGTGATAATGTCCATGTATTTCAAGAACAGTACTCTGGAAAGCGGTCGATGTAGAATAAACACTCAGGTACTACAGATTCTGAAATCCAGGTGGTGTGTGGTTTTATCTTGTAACAACATAATGACATGTGTATTTTCTGGTTTGCTTTGCTTGAGGTAGGTTGCTGTTGGGCTAACTTAGGCTTCTTCTGGAGCATTTGTTAGTCAGTTCTTATTTGGGTTATTTAGAACAATGCTTTTACTATGGAATGGAATTCCAGTGCTGGTTTCAGCCTTTGAAAACACATATGGCAAACTGCTATCTGTCAGTCAAGGTGGTGTAAAGACATTGTGCATATAACTGCTTAACAAACACTAACATATAACCTTTTAACAGACAGTAGTGTGAGATGTAAAGCACATGTTACTTCATTTAAATGCTCATTTCCAGTTTGTGAATTTTCAACTGAGTGTTTGAAGGGAAGGAAACCTAACTGATATTGAGAAAACATTTAGGTTTGAGGGGCAAACAGTAATTCTAAAACAGAGCACAATTGCACAAATCAGGGTTGTTGTACTTAGAGCACCTGCCTAAGGCAAAATTATAAATAATTTTTAAAAACTGCTTTTACTGGCCTTTTCTAAACTATTTGAAGAATTCAAAGAATTTCAGCTGTAGGATGTTTGTCAGTGCTAGGATTTTTGCTCAGAATAGCTTAGATATTCTTTTGCATCATAGCTTACATTGTCTGCAACATCCAATTGTAACCAGGAGATTATTGTTTATATAATACTTGGTGTATTTATGTACATATCTCTGAAACTATAGAGTGATAGATGAGTGATCTTATTGCAGATGGTGATAAGTGTAGAGCCACTTCTCAGAAAGTGATGCTGGCACCTCGTTTGGCAGTTTGTCTGGATGCTGAATTGAGGACCAATAGTTCAGCCAGTCTGTGGTACACAAAATCTCTGCGCTGTGTTATTTTGCTTGCAGGTTTGTCACAGTACATTTGCAAGTACTGAAGGTGACAAATAAAAGAGGAAGAATAAAGAACAGTAAAGTTTCCATGTATGATTTTTGTCTTACTATCAGAACAAGTAAACAACAAATTTTCATGCTGGGTCATTAAAAATATAGGGTTGACCTTTAAAATCTGTATCTTGGACAGGCAGTGAGTTAGGTATTGTTATCGTCTTATTATCATAACTAGGAGTTTTGGAATATATTTATTTAAAAAAAATTAATAGAAGAAAAAAGGAAATTTTGAGTAAGAAAAAGAGAATTTTTAAAAGTATGCTTACCATATGCTGAAAAGTGTGCACTGCAGAATTTTTGATTTACTAATAGGATTCTTCAAAACTTTGTTTCAGCAAAGTATTGCAAGAGTGGAAAATGTATTTTTGTATTTCTTAAACTAGTCTGTATTTTAGAATAGTTTTTTGATAGATGATTTTAAATTATTTAGATATAGACACCTCAAGATGAGAGAATATTTTCCATTTGCAGACTTGAGCAAATAACTTTCATGGTGCCAAATAGGATTATCTGTAATATATAAATTGACATAAATGATACTAATCAGCAAGAGCAGCTTGTTTTGCATGGTTGATCAGGGGCAACATCTCTGCTCATCTGCATTTGAGCAGTGTATTGTAACTGATAATCCAGTTAGCATACAAAACTAATTTCATTTTGTGCACCAAGAAGAAAGGGCTGTGCACATGTGTAAAGGTATGTGCAGATGCGGGTCTCTCTCTGCAGTAAACTGGGGATGTTTTCCTGAAGGAGTTGTCCAAGACACAAAACTGTTCTGAGTAACGAGAACAAATTCTTCTGGTTTGTCTGGAACATTGCCTGAAAACTCAGGGTAAAAATCCATGACTGTAAGGCTAGTAGCAGTTCTTTAAGTATGTAGATGGAAAATAAATTGATTAGAAACAGCTTTGATCAGATAGTTAAACTTATAAATATGCAATCATCATTAATACGCTTTCGGGGAAAAAAAAAATCATTTTAGGTGCCAGTACACAGGACCTGCCAATGTAGGTCTTATTATTTGATAATGGGATAGCTTATTTTCTGTTCAAACCTGAATTAAACTGAGTTACAGTGATGCACAGTTACTGTCTTTTATGATTCTTTGTCAGCTGTCTCCACTAATATTGCTAAATCCCTTTTGAGGTCAGTGTGCAGTGAGTTGGCTTAACTATGTTAAAAAACCCCCAGCAAATTTCTAGAACTACTTAAAAGTGGGTATTTGTGCTGCTAGCTCTCTTCTTCCTCAGACAAACACCAAACTCAGCAACATCTCCTCAGCATAGCTTCATCTTTTATTCTTCATCTGTTTGCTCTTCTCTGTCTCAAGTCAGACAAGGGGGAACACACTACTGAGAGAGCTCAGCAAGCTGCCCCCAACAGGAACTCTTTTCCTCAGGAACTCTCTTCAAACTGATCAGCTTCTTGTTGCTTCTCTCAAACTGGTTGGTTCCTGGTCAATATAGCTCTAGCCTTGCCCACCACCCCAACCATGATCACCTGGGGGAAGGCAGGGCCTCACACAGGTGGGCCGGGTTCTGCCTCTGAGGCCTTGGGAAACCATTTGGAGAAGAAAACATGTTGCTGGGTTGTGACTCATCCATAGGTCAATTCCAGCTCAGGGCCCACAGCCCAGGCCCCAGCACTTCAGTATTTTTATGGAATAAGAAGGTGTCAGAACCTGCTTTTATTTGAATCAAACATTATTGAAATTGTTTGGAAAGGGATGAAGAGGAAAACCCAAAGTATCTGTGTTTTTCATGTCATTGCCTTTTTTCATTAACTGCTTGTTATCTGACCCTTACATTGAAATTCAAACTGAACATTTAGCATGAAATTACTTTGGAGGCTTGCAAGCGGCAGTGAATGATATAAAAATTTAGGCATGTATTGTCACAATAGCTGCATTTATTTACTCTTACAATTTTTCCCCATGAGCAGTTAGGTATCCACATATGCTAACAATGACATTTTGGGAAAAAAAGTTATGAAATTTTTACTAGTTACTACTTTTTGAAAGAACTCTTTCAAACCGCTTCATAGGGATTAGTTGGTTTTTTGTTGTGGTTTTTTTTCTGAAAAGTTTATTCCCGACTTTAATTTTTCATCTTTTATTTCAGATAGGAAAAACTTATGACATGCTGGTCATAAATTTCTGACATTTGGAATTTCAAGCAGAAAATTATTATCCTGTTCACCTTCCTTCTATTCTAGAGTCCTCATATGGAAAAGTTGGAAGGATGTGTTTGATTTACACTTTTTTTTACTTTAGGAAATTGTACATCTCTGTTTATAGTAGTAGCAGCTGCTTGGAAAAAACTGTCTTCATCAAATCATGGAGACTTGCATTTTGCTTCTTACTTAGCCATTGATAGGTTGCTTTCCTGGAACTTCTTTCTATTGAAATAATGGGAATTATATTTTCTTATTTCTGTAATTATTTCTTATTAATGTAATTATTTCTTATTTCTATATATACAAATGACCAAAAAAAAAAACACAGAAGAAAATAGAAATCAAGCGCTGGAAACAGCCATAAGCTGTTTCCTCTGCTGCTTTGCTCCCTCAGTTCATGTTCATATGCACATTTATAGCAGAGCAAAGTTTTCCCTGATGCACATTTCTTGAGGGTTTGTTTTTGCTTTCTCCTCCTCATCCCTTACCCTCTTCCAGTCTTAAGTAGAAGATTTTTTTTTTTTCCTTTGGTCATTCAGCTCTTAGTGATTAGAAGTACTGTTGTGTGTTTATCTTGGCTGGGTGCCAGG
>VYZX01010480.1:1425-25726 GCA_013401335.1 Brachypteracias leptosomus
AGAGAGGAGAAGAGAAGAGAAGAGAAGAGAAGAGAAGAGAAGAGAAGAGAAGAGAAGAGAAGAGAAGAGAAGAGAAGAGAAGAGAAGAGAAGAGGAGGTCTGTGCTCTGTTCCCTTGGCTCCTGGTTGTTTCTCCTGATAGCATCTAAGCACCACGAGCTGCTGTGATTGCTGATTGCCAAGATTAGCTAATCAGGGTAAATTAATAAGCAGGAGCCTTCGTGATCCAGGCAAAAAAAGCACTCTGACAAGAATGCCAAACTTGGTTTGTTTGTAGCCTACGTCAACACTCAAACCCAAGTTTCCCAAACATAAATAAATTAATCTGTTGTGCCCACAAGGTTCCTCCCCAGCTTTTTTCTCCTCCCTCGGTTTCACAGCTCAGGGGGGCAGTGGAATGAAGGGGATGTGACTGTATTTGCCACACACATAAAAAATAATGGGTTTCTTCAGCAAGTGCCTGACATTTTTGTCAGCCAGATGCTCCTTGAGGAAGAGCCTTATCCCAGGCTCAGGTTCTACACTTTTGAAGGACCTACTGATGATCCCTAGTGATGATGATGAGTGAACATCCCCACAAACAGCATCCAGGCTTGGCAGGCAGCTTCAGCACTGGGGTGGGACCTTCTCCCATCACTTGCACAAATTTACCTGTTGAGTGAAGTCTTTTAAAGACAAGCCATTAACTCACCAGCCATTTCCCTCAGGAGACCTACTCCTGTTTCTGCAGCCATCTCAACACTACAAAGGCCACAAGGCAGAGCGGTGCTGGAGATAAGCAGGGATTTAATTTGCTAAGAATAATTTATTTCCTACAAACAGGGCCTTAGATTCTGTGATCTCTGTTTCTGCTCAACCAGGGAGGGTGGCCAAAGTTTGGGCTCATCCACATGATGGGGATGCAGGAAAAAAGGGAAAATACTTAAAAATTAGCCAAGGGGTTGTTTGATATAGGGTATATTCTGGACCTATTCCCCTATATTCTGGACCTGCTATCTTAAGCATTGTCTGCTGAGCTAAACCAGCCAGCTCTGCTGCTGGAGGGAGAGCAAACACATTAACAGGACCTGTGCAGAAGGTACAAGGCTGAACTGAAGGACTATTTAAGCCAGGACTGCCCAGGCTTGGCCTAATGATGCAGTCTTCTAATGATGCAGCTCTCTGGGGTCTCCTGGATGTGGGAGCAGCAGTTTGGGAGCAGCTCGGAGATCCCTGTGAGCTGTCAAGTGCACTAGAAAGACTCAAAATCATTCAAGGGCTTGGACTCAGACTCACAGGGTGTATAAAGGCCATGAGACACCAGCTTGACTCACCCAGTTGAGACAAAATTATGACCAGCTTTGTTGTTTTATAAGCACTTATTGCAAACTGCAATTTTATTTTGCCTCTGGTTACCCCGAAGTTGAATCATGACCTTAAATATACTCCTGGCAGCTTCCCAAAGGAGGAAGAAACTCTTGCTTCAGGCTCAAAAGGCCAAGCTCAGTTTTTCCTCTGTCTTGTCCACACACAACCCAAGAAAGACTCGCTGTGTCTGAGGGACACTGAGAACATCCCCTTCCTTTACCTTTATGAACAAAAAGTGTCTCCTACAAGTCTAATTCACGGCTGGTACCTCCAGCACTTTCTCCTCAGGAAGGGTCTCTGTGTCTGGGCGTTGCCAGATCACAGAATCACAGAATGTCAGGGGTTAGAAGGAACCTCTGGAGATCATCTAATCCAAACCCCCTGCCAGAGCAGGGTCACCTAGAGCAGCTCACACAGGAACACGTCCAGGAGGGTTTTGAATGTCTCCAGAGAAGGAGACTCCACAACCTCCCTGGGCAGCCTGTTCAGTGTCTGTCACCCTCACTGGGAACAAGTTTTGTCTCATATTGCTGTGGAACCTCCTCTGTTCCAGCTTGCACCTTGTCCTATCACTGGATGCCACTGAGCAGAGCCTGGCTCCATCCTCCTGACACTCTCCCTTTACATATCTATAAACATTAATAAGCTTACCCCTCAGTCTCCTCTTCTCCAGGCTAAAGAGCCCCAGCTCCCTCAGCCTTTCCTCACCAGGGAGATGTTCCACTCCCTCCATCACCTTTGTGGCTCTTTGCTGGCCTCTCTCCAGCAGTTCCCTGTCCTTGAACAGATAAACCTCCCGCTCTCCCCAGTGCTTGATGGTCCCTCTCCCTCTGCTCCCCACCTCCCACCCACCCCATCCAGCTCAGCACCCGCTCTCCCCCAGCTCCTCCCTGCACATTGCCCTGGGAGCTCCAGCAGCTGATCCCCTTAATTAGGTCAGGGATGGATCATGTGTAGAACACTCACACCAGCCAGATCCTCTGAAGGAAAAACATGCAAGCGGGGCAAAAACTGGCGAGGGGAGGAGATGCCAGAGCTGAAATAACTCCTCCAAACTTTGTCCATGGGAGCCCTGCTTCAGCTTCTGCTCGACAGCTGGGTCCCTGCTCCCTGACTCTGGAGCTCGGTGGAAGTGCTGCTTTAATTTCCTCCCTCTCCTGCTGCAGTGCCAGATTGCCTGGATATTCGTAAACAGAAGGAGTTTAATGAAAATGATAATTAGAGCCCCGCGGTGCTCTCGCAGGTCGCCTTTAGACTGGGCTGCCTATTTCCATTACAAATCAGGCTGGTGCCACTGCAGAGAGCAGAGAATTCATTAAAAGGGAAGCATGGGGTGGGTGAGGGAGAAAATGATATTGTTATTATTAATAATCCAAGGGATTGGCAGCTGCCATGGTCTTTGCTCCTGGAAGAACAGCCCGTTTGCAATCGTCCTGCAGCAGGAGGGGAGAGAGCAGAGCCACCAATGGACCCTTCTCCTAGAGCAACTGCTTCTGGGACTGTGAAGAGTTTATCACCCCCACCAGGACACTGAGAAATGCTCTTAGCACTTGTGCTTCCTCCTACCTAGCTGTGAAGTTGGGGGGGTCAAGGAGAGACAACATGGGAAGCCCCGGGGATGCTTTTCCCATCGTTTTGCAGCTTTCCCTTTCCACCTGCCAGCAGCTACAGATGAAGCTTTTAGCCCAGTGCAATGCCAGGAGCAGCAGCTCCTTGAGAAAGACAGAAGCCCTTGTCCAGGGAAGGGCTGGAGCATCTGCTGAGCTGAGGCTCAATGTACATCCAGCCAGGAGCTGAAGGGCTCTGTGAAATCTGGGTCTGATGGAGCAGGAGAGAAGATCCCGTGGGAACAACACGGAGCCATCTGGGCATTGGTGCAGACACCCAGTTCCCACACATGGCAGCACAACCTGGTGTTATCCCAGACACAGATCAGCCTCCTGGGTTTGATGCTGCTCCTGCTCCTTCCCCCAAAGCCCTCCAGCACCATTAGCTGCCTGTCTTCCCATCCAGACAGTGCCAAAAAAACCCCCACCTAACTTAAAAAAACTCAAAAAAAGGATGAAAGAAAAAATTCCCTCGAAAAACCATAGTTGAAAAAGCTCATAGCTGATTTTTTCAGCTGAAAAATAAATATCAGTCAAGAAATAGTGACCAGCTCTCCCCTAATGAATTACTCACAAACTTCCAAAGCATGACATGAAGAAGAACTGGGAAGGAAAGAGGATTTTGGACATAAAAAACATGTAGCATCCCAGCTTCTGGTTCCAGTAAAATGCTTTTGACAGGAAGGGTTTTAAATCAGAACAAACAGGAAAATGACTCTTTTGCTACAAATAGAGACTGTCAGAGGCTTTTGGGGTATTGCAGGAATTTCCCAATAACCACAAGCCCCACAAACAACTTCCCTTCTACACAGTGGTTTGAAAATGAATCGATCACTATTGACTTTCATCTTCTGGTTGCTTCACTGGATGGAAATGATTATTCTTAAACAGTTGATTAATTACCTGAGTAATCACAGGTAACAAATGTAGCTTCTCTCACCTCCCTCAAGACATGGAAACCAGGGATATTTCCATTTTCCAGCCACTTTGGGTGGCAAAGCCAATTTTGTGCAACCCATGATGACTTCTGAGATATCACACGTATCTCAGGAGTCACTGGTACCCTCAGCACAGCCCCAGTAGCACATTCCCCACCACCCTCAGAGAACCTCCCCAGGAGCATTACAGGCTGGGAAGCAGAGACCCAGCTCTATTTTTCTCAAGTCAATAAAAATAAGAAAACAGAGACACGTTAAGTATTTAACAGCCGTGGAGATGTGGTGTTGAGGGACATGGTTTAGTGGTGCCCTGTCAGTTGGATTTGATGATTGTAAAGGTCTCTTCCAACCAAAATGATTCTATGAAGTGCTCAAACAGATTAATCAAGTAAATACCTAAGGGTGGAGATGGTGAAAAGTTGTCTAACCATCTCCATCCTTAGGGATCAATCACACCATCTCTATCCTTAGGTATCCATCTCACCATCTCGATTCTTAGGTATGTCCATCACACCATCTCTATCCTTAGGTATCCATCTCACCATCTCGATTCTTAGGTATGTCCATCACACCATCTCTATCCTTAGGTATCCATCTCACCATCTCGATTCTTAGGTATGTCCATCACACCATCTCTATCCTTAGGTATCCATCACACCTCTGAGATTGAAGACCAGCCTTGGGGTGTGCAATCTGCTCTGGGTAGTCCTTAAAGGATAAGAGCTCATCCCTGCTGGATGGAGTGCTGGAAATAAGTGCTTCAGGGTGGAGAGTCTTGGGCTCAAGGCATGATGAGGGTGAGCAGTGGTGGAAGTCCCCCAGCCCATGTTTTTCTCGTGCTCACCATCCCCTTGAGAAGAGTTCCAATGAAACCAAAGATTCTCATCAGGGCTTTATTAGCAATACAGTATCATGCTAAGAAAAAAAACCCAAGCTAAGGTTGAAAAGGTTTAACAAGTTCTCCTGCTTGCATTGATGGCAGTGACCGTATCACTTGTTGTGTGGCATCCCCTTTGTGCTTGCTCTTCAGCCCAAGGAGATGATGACATGAGACGTGTGACGTTCACCCTGATGGGGGTGAGCTGCTGGCTTCCCAACAGGCTAAATAAGGATTCGGTGCCTTTTAAAAAGCATCATTTTTAAAGGAAAGCCCTTTGAGGGAGGGCTAGAAAGGGGGTATTTTCCACATGAGCAAGCACCAAAAGGAGGGGGGCAGCCCAGCCCATGCTCTGATCACCCTCCCCGAGTCCCCCCACTGGATAGATTTGTCACAAGGTGAAATAAGAGCAGAATCCTCCATTTATGATCATTTTCTACTTGTCCTCTTTAACGCAGCCCCTGCCAGGATGAGTTTGCTGTGGGAAAGAGGAATGAAACCAAGTCTTTCAGTTTGCTGCTAAATGGGACTGGGGGGGTGGGGGGGAGGCTTTCAGCAGGGAGGGAAAAACCTTCCTCATTAGGCAGGGAAAATGTGCACCACAGAGTTTTCCTCGGGTGCTGCCCAGCCTCCCAATTAGGGTGGCTGAGACAAACACTGCCTTTATTATTTGTCACTGTTTATCCAGTGCCACTCAAGCCATTGTGGATGTTATGAGCATCATTTATCTCTTCCCTTGTGCTCCCCAATTTGTTTGCAGTTTCAGTCCAGTCGAGTGTCTCTGGGTTGTTGTGGGGGGTTTTTTTTGTACACATCTTCTGGCCTCTCACCAACCGACTCTCCAATTAAGTTTCCAGGAGTGTCTCACAATGGCCCAAGCTCCTCCTGTGCTTCATTTTCCACATGACGTTTGTGTCCCCTTCGTTCCTGCCCTCAATGGCTTATGGTTTATTCAACAGCAAAGCTGAACTTCTCTTTTCCCTCTCTTTTTCCCCTTCCCCCTCCTCTTTTGAGGGGTCTGGTCAATAGATGCCACTTTGTCAGCTCTGGAGAACAAAGTTCACTTGCAGCAGATCTTTAGAGGTCATGTCTCTGCAGTGCAAGAGTTTGGTGATCTCATAGGGACTGGACCTTCTGAGCAGCAGCTCAGACCTGGGGCACTCATGAACTGTTGGGTGTCCTCACATAAAGACCTTCCCCTCTATGAGCTTGGTCACCAAAGCTTCACCCACACATGGCCCTGCCTCCCTGCTGCTCTCACTCCCCTTGGAGGTGTGAGATGATTCCTCACCCCTGGAATGATGCTACCTTTGGCTTGTCCCTACTCCAAACTTTCTGACCAGTTTCTGCAAGTCTTTTGATCTCCCAGCTTGCTTGTCTGCAAGGATTAACTCAAATAGGGAAGTGCCCATCCACAGTCTGGAAATTCAAATCCTTGCTGCTGCATGAAGTGATTTCAAGGCAGTTTAATCTGGCAAGACTCGGAGGTGAGCTCCAGAAGAGTGATAACAATATCTGCACATCTCCCGTGGTAAGAAGCAGCATTTTCCTCCTTATCAGGCTCCACACTATTGCTACTTCTGATGGGGACCAGCAAAACCCCACCGAGCTCTCAGCCCTGGCTCACACTGAACAAGGGGTTCACTGCTGCGCTCCCATTGAGTCTGCCAGGATGGGGTTGCTAGAAAATCTGCCCCACCACCAAGCAGCTCCATCTGCAACACCCTTTGTCCACAGGTTAGTGTCCAAAAAGGGGAGTGAGGAACTTCACGTGGCCATGGGAGCCACCACGAGGGAGAAGCTTGGCAGCCACGCAACCCGGGTTACGGCTCCTGCGAGGAAAGCATCCTCTGAACAAGTGATCTGCAAAGGAGCTCCCAGCCCCCTCCACCTCCTGTCACCACGAGCTGCTCCAGAAATTCATTGTGCTTTAAATGATTCACTCAAGTATCCATTGAGCCCCAGTTCATAGATTGCAGAGCCTTTATTACCCAGCCCTAGATTTAGCGCTGGAGTCGTCCGCAGCGGTTGTAACAGCCCTTGTCATCTCAGGAGTAAAACAAAGAGCCATTATTCATCAGGAGGGAGACACAGTCTTTATTGTCTGAGGCCTCAGCAGAGTTTTTATGTCACCCATCCATCCTCGGGGGCTGGCACACTACTCAGTTTTAAGCTGTTTCACTGGCAGCCCTGGAAAGGCTTCTGGAGCTTCTCATCGCTGACTTCCCAGTTAATGTTGGTTTAAACTGGCAGCAAGGGCTGATCCTGGGCACACCCAGTGTGGCCAGTGACTTCCAGCAGGAAAATCAACCTTCCCAGGAGAGCTTGAGGAGAAGGCTCCAGGGTGACCTTCTTGGGTCTGATCAGAAAGATGGGGATGGATTTTTTCTCAGGACAAGGGGGGTTGGTTTTGAACAAACAGAGGGAGATTTAGACTAGAGAGAAGGAAAGAATCTTTTAGGAGGGTGGTGAGAGCCTGGCCCAGGGTGCCCAGAGAGGTGGTGGCTGCCCCATCCCTGGAACCATTGCAGGTGAGGTTGGGCTCTGAGCAACCTGAGATAGTTGAATGTGTCCCTGCTCAGTGCAGGAGGTTGGACAAGATGACCTTGAAATTTCCCTTCCAACCCAAACCAATCTGTTATTCTGTATGTTAATCTCTGCCAGGTCAGGAATAAAAGCCCTGCAGGGTTATTTAAAGACACCAGGAAGCATGACCATGAGGAGCAATGGATGAACGTGCATTTTTGTCACTGATTATACCCAGAAGATCTGGGTTTGGGCTCTGGTCTGATGACAGAGCATTAGTTAGACTGTAGGACCCAAGGACACCAGCTGCTTGTGCAGTAAATCAGACCCATCCTTCCCTCCAACGTCTCCTCAGAAAAAAGAGACAAGAAACAAGACCCAGAATCCTAAAAATTAGCAGACATTTAAAAGAATCACCCTTTCCCAGCTTTCTGATGGGTTTTATGTTGCCAACCACATCTCCAACCCCCCAGGCTTCCTTTTCTCCACGTGCTCAGAAATCAAAGGGAACGTGATGGCCCCTGAAGTCCCATCACCCTTCTCCCCTCCCTGCCCACCAGCCAGAGATCTCCCAGCTAATGAGCCAAACCCTCTTCTGCACATATTTAGCATTGCTGAGTAATTAGGATAATCAGATTTCTCCCTTAATTCTGTACATATACGATATAAGAGGGGTGCTGCCTTTCCCACAGGGCTGTCACAAGCCAGGGCCACCAGCCCCTTCTCCTCCCACTCATGGAGATCTGCTGCTATGGATTACCCAGAACCATGGGGAATGAGGAACTGGGGTTGAGTTGGCCAAGGGGCCATCAGCTCAGATATTCATACAAGCTATTTAAATGTACAGTCTTCAAATCTGGCCAGAGATCTGGATGGTCCTCACCAGGAGAAGCTCTTGCAGTTGAACAGGAGGTGGTTGGCCCAAAACCTCAAAGGTGTTTTGGGTTCTGGGGAGGTGAAGGAGTCTGCCCAAGGCTCAGGTCTTGATCATTCTCCACAAGGTTAATCAGCCTAGACCTGATCTCTCTGAACCTGCTAGCTGGTAAATGCATACTCATGGTAAATATATACTCAAGGTCTCTAAATGAAGGTCAGTCAAGGCAAACCAACCCTTTCTTGTCCTGCTGAGGTGGGTCTTTGGTTCAGGAGGAATTTTTCCTAAGCTTCACTCAATAATCCCTTCCTCGGAAAGCAGAAAAGTTTTTTTAAGTGCCCATGTCTAGATCCTGGTCCTTGGAGCACTTGGACATGGTGCTTCCACCAAAGTGGGGCTCTTTCCCTCTTCATGGAGTATCAAGGGTCCAGCATCTCCTAAAGGAGGAGAGGATGCTCCCAAGGTCCTCAGCATGGACTGGGGCACTCCTGAGAACCTGGACCTGAGCAGTAATATTAAACAAAGACTCTGCCACATCCCCTCTACAAAAAAAACCCCCATCTATCTGCTGAGCTCATGGAGGGGAAAAGTTTGTTTGTAGACCTTAGAGTACAACCCAATCTACTCCCAACAGGAGTTCTAATATACAGGCCAATGCTCTTCTTGTAGCACTGTAGAATAATGTCCAAATATGACCAAATCCAAGTAAGACCAGGAGGTAGATTCCTCCTGATCTCCAGGTAGGTTAACCTGGTGCTGAGATGGAGCTCTGGTTACTCCAGAGGTAATTTGCAGGTGGAGCTGGAGCTAGACAGTGATAAAGTGTTAATTGTGGTGAGGCTGCTTCTCTGTGATGGATGAACACACCACACAGAGCACTCCATGCAAGGTTACCCTCAATATTTTATAAGTTCTGTGTGGGTAATAAAATGCTCCATCCCCTTTCTCTAGTGTCCTCTGTCTCACCTTCCCTGCTCAGATGAAATGGTGCTTCCAGATGAACTATCTCCAGAGGATAAGTGTTTAGAAAATATAATTCAGCCCCAGGCACTTCAACGGGCCCAAATCTCTTGCCAGGGTCACCACAGGCACAGGACAGGTCCCTGTTCCCCAGAGAGGGGCCACAGGAGGCATCTTCCCAGGCTTTGTGTATTTGCTGTGACTCTGTGTCCACCTGAGCACCAGGATTCATATTTTATTATGGGGACTTAGCTCCTGAGGAGCAGTGTAACCCCATTTTTCCTCAGTTATATTCAATTCTTCTTCTTTCCTATCTTTGATTGGTTGCCCAAGTGCTCACTAATGAAGGACAGAGTCCTTCTGGGTCATTCTGAGCTACCTTCCTCAGGTCACTGATGTCCCAGGTCACTGGGGGTGGCACAATGACAGGGGAAGAGACTGGGAGAACTGTGCTGGGAGAACAGATCCTGGCACAGATTGATGTCCTCCTAGACCTGGGAGACCTTGCCCATGGGCAGCTCTGGGGGGTGAAGACCCCTGGCTCACTCTGCTCCTGGGACCTCCCCAGTGGGACCATCAGCTGCATTCTTGTCTCCTCACCAAGTCTGTGTGGTGAGGGGCTGCCCCAAAGTGCTGAAAGATCCTGAAGGTTTGGATCATGGATCCCACACACACTTGGCCCTCCTGCCCCATCCCTATATAGTGAAACTGGGCTGTCAACTTACGCTCCCATACTTCCCAAAACCAGGTCCTAGGTGGACATCTGTGTGTTTGCTCCACTGGTGCAGAAAACCCCACGATGGTGAACCTCATTTTCTAGAGTTTTGAGCACTGGAGGAAAAAAATGGAGGAAAAAAATGAAAAAAGGGAAGCAAGCAGCTATTTTGTTGGCCTGAGGAAGCCTGGAGAGCAGGTGGGAAGCTGCCTGCAGGGCTGGCCAGTCGCTGAGAGGTGGCAAAGGGAGCTGGCACAGCAAGTCCTGCCGTCTGCCTTCTCCAGGCAGGTGATGAAGACAAGCTGTTGCCTTCGTTCCCCCAGTCTATTTCCATCAAGCTGTGGCAGATGGCAGCGGAGGTCACCCCTTCCACACCATCATCCTGCCACTTGAAAGGTGTCAGGGAACCTGAGATCTCAATCACTGAACCTGGAGTCACCCAAACAACATCCAGGAGGAAGGGGGGAAGGGGGGACCAGGAAAGCTGCTCTCCTCATCTCCATGAATCCTCACCTCTGAGAGGAAATCTGCCATGTGGGCTTCCCTGAGAAACAACAGATTTGTGTCTAACGTCCTGACACGGGAGCAGCTGTGCTGAGAACAAGCCACAGACACCAGGAAAATGGCAATTAAAGCCTTGTGGAAATGAGACCAAAAAAGCATCGGAGAAGAGAAGGCTCCAGGAGGACCTTAGAGTGACCTTCCAGGACCTGAAGGGGCTCCAGGAAGGCAGGGGAAGGTCTGTTCAAAAGGGTTTGTAATGATAGGACAAGGAGTGATGGTTTGAAGCTAGGAAAGGAGAGATTTAGGCTGGATCTTAGAAAAAAGTTCTTTAATCTGAGGGTGATAGATCAGTGGAAGGGGCTGCCCAGAGAGGGGGTGGAGGCCCCATCCCTGGAGTCCTTCAAGGTCAGGCTGGATGGGGCTCTGAGCAGCCTGCCCTAGGTAGAGATGTCCCTGCTGGGGTAGGGAGGTTGGAGCAGATGAGCTCTGGAGGTCCCTTCCAGCCTCAAACATTCTCTGACTCTATGCAAAGAGAGTTGATGCTAATGACAGCACAGTCAAGGGAGCATCTCTGGCCCTCGCCCCAGCAGAGAACTGCTGCTCCCTCCTCTCCAGGCTGGGAAACCTGTGAACATGAAGCAAAACAAAACTTCTCTTCTCCCCAAGGACTTTCTGCTGTGGGCTCAGGGCTCAGCAAACCCAGGGAGAGGCCAGAGCAGCATCACTATTGACTTCTCTGTGTTCACAAATCTGACAACACTTTTGTTGAAGCCCCATCTCAGAGATTTCTGCCAGATATTTCAATCACTTCAGTTTTCCCCACCCTTACTATTACCACCCACGTTCCTATTTTGATTTTCCTACTACTGATTCCCTGCTTTTTACTACTATCAATCCCCACTTCTGTAATCCCTACTATTATCCCTGGCAAGAAGAAGCTGAAATAAGATCCTGACCCTTATCAAAGCTCAATAACCAAGCAAAGCAGAAATAACTTTACTCTTATTGTGCAAACTCATGAACTTTAAGGTAATATTCTGACTCTGGAATGATTGTGAACTATCTCAAGCAATTCTGGAGAGCATTTACTCACTGAGTTTCCTTCTACAACAAACATACAACACCCACCAGCCCATGAGCAGAGGAGTCAACCCAACCAGGCACCATCCAAGCCTCTGCCCTTAAACCCCAACACGAGCTGGGTTTGGGGGAGACATGATGATGTCAGAGATACTGGGAAGATGAGAACTTCCAAAGGAAAATAAAACCCACCAAACCAACATATTTAATGAGACTTTTCAACTTTTTTCCCAGAAGCCTGAAAACATTTCCCAAAAGTTCAAACTATTTGGGGTTTGGCACAATAACTCCCCCCATCATTTGCAGCAAACATTGCTAAATGCCAGAGTGTTTTCTTGGGGTTTTTTGCCCAGAAATGTCCTTTTTTCCCTCCTCGTGTTCTGGAGATGGGGAACGGGAGGAGAATTTGCTGCTTCTGAGGCAAAAGTTGCCAGTTTTTTGTTGAAAAGTGGTTTTCTAGAGAGACAACCTGGGCAATTAGGTGTGTTCATCACACCTAGTGTAGCCCAGGAGTGGGGACAAAGGAAACCCCACAAGCAGAAGGACAGTATATCACAAATTATCTCTGTTTTGTTGGGGTTTCTATTTAATAAGAAAGGAAGGTTCAGTTCTCCTGTCCTCAAACCCAAGGTTTTGCTAACGGGGAAAGGGAACGTTGCACCTGGGGCTCCTACTGCTCCCTAGATCCCAGGCATTTGCTGGAGTGCTCCAAGAGATGGGCTCTTCCAGGGTTTTCCTGGAGGAAAAGCCATCACAATCTGGCCTTTGTTACCCAGCTTGTTCTCCAAGAGCTCCTACTTGAGGGGCCCCCGGAGCAGCTTCTTGGAAGGGCTCCATTTTGCACCCCAGCCAAAACGGTCTGAATTTCCGTATATTCTTAGCACACAATGGAGCAACGTCAGCTCCCTTAACCCCACACCAGCCAGGGGGGGAGAGGTTCCTCATCGGGGGGAAAACCAGCTCCTTCTCTTCTTGCATGACCCTGGTGCTTGGAGAGAGGACAAAGGAGCAGAGAGTGGCTGGGAGAAACCAGCGAGTGGTCAGGCAAACATAGTGTGTCAGCTGAAATAAAGCCCCACAGCTCCAAGAAGGGGGTGACTCCAGTAGGACCTTGCCCTCAGCTTGGCTTCCCATTCCTGGTCTGACTGGGTTTGGGCAGAGGACACCAAGAGAAGTGGTTCCTGTGAGTCATTTGCAGTCCCTGTGATGGGAATCAGGGATGTGGGCACAAAGTCTGAACCACGTCCCCCAAAATCTCCTTCCCTTCTACAGCTCCTGGGCTTGGACCACTTGTGCTACGACGGTGCTGACTCCAGCTGCTCAGGGTAAAAAAAGGGGGGGGGGGGGNGAAAAATCTCAGGCAAAAATTCAACTTTTTGGAAGGAAAGCTCCACAAGTCCAAAATGCAACATGTTTGCCAGCACAGCAACCATTTGCCAGCACATTTTTGAGTTGTGGCCAAAAACAGGCTGGCCAAAAAGTGGGGAGAAAAACTCAGGATTTGTCTGTGGAAAGCAGATACTTCGCATGCAAATATGCATGCAGACAAATCCCCAGGTTTCTGCTGGAAGTCAGCTCCAGCGGAAAGTGCTGACGAGCTCTATTATTGGCACAGCTTTAATTTTCCTTTGTCTGGAGCAGACAGGGAGAAGACAGCATCTGTCAAACGTAGGCTTCAGACTGATGTTGTTATTTAGCCCGGAGTATCGTGCAAGGACTTCAGGAAAGGTTCAAGCCCTCATGGTGTGAGGTGCTGCCCCTTCCCGGGAGGGGTTATCATTGAGGCACAACCCATGGAGGAGATAAACAGCTGGGGAGAGGCCCAAGGTGATTTTGGAGGGGTCCTGAGCAGCGTGAGGAGCGCAGGGACGTTGTGCTCCCCCCTGCACCTGCTCTTGCCTCCACCGCTTTGTGCTCGGCCCCATCGCAGCTGCGGGAGCTCAGAGCTCCCTCAGGAGATGCAGGAAACCACCCCAGCTTCAGAGGCAGCTGCAGAGGAGGGAAGAGACCAGTCCTGCTTTCCCTATCCTGCCTTCTCTTCAAAATGACCCTGAGATGGGGAGGAGAGAGCCAAGCAAGTCATCTCCACATCCCCACATCCTTACCTTGCATGGGAAGATGCTCTACCACCCTCCCTCTCCATGTGTCCCATCCAGCTCACCTGTTCCAACCCATATTTCTCTTTTTTTGCCCAGATCCTGCCTTGCTGTGCAACCCCATCTTCCACAACCCCCTCCTGCCCTCAACCCCTGCCTGCTCCTCCTCCTCCCTCCATCCCTCCCATCATCAAACTGACACAGACGTCGGTAGAGAAGGATCTGTGCTGGTTTCAAATAGTTTCCAGAACTGGTCACTGCCCACCCCCCTTCTGTAAGAGATTAAAAAGGCATCGCTGAGGAGGGAGGGAGGGAGGGAGAAAGAGCCTGAGGAAATAAATAAATAAAGGTATATAGTTACTTTGGGTTAGTCTTGATCTGCAACCCCGTCCCAGGGCGCCTTGTTCTGCGCTCATTTGAAAGTATTAGTCACTTTTTCCATTAGAAGCTCTTATTCTAGGGGGATTTATAATATATCTGCAAAATTGTCTCCAGGCTTTGCTTGGCATCTGAGCTCTCAATCCACGGGCAGAATGTAAAGAAACTGCAGTTGTTTGATTTATTGGGACAGGGCACGGGGAAGGGAGGGAATTTTTCCGTGCTGGGTGGAAATAAATTCACACCGTGCCTTGGGTGCACAGCCCCTCACTGCTCCAGAAAACACCCTGGCAGAGGGGGAAGAGGCAAACTGATGATTTTTTAATAACTCCCTGTCTCAAACCCAGCCCTTGTCTGTGGTTTCTCCCCGTGACCCACCCAGCCCACAGCCCACAGCCTCATACCACTCGGGTTCAGAAACCCTGCCCCTGACAAGCCTTTTTTGACCCTAATTTCTAGGAGGGACGTTTCTTAACCCTCTGCAGAAGCTCTTTTACAGAGTCCTGATTTTCTCCCGGGGAGGCCCAAGCCCCATTTAAGTTTTGCTCGTGATTCTTAAAGGTTGGGAGGGATAAGCCCTTGAGGGCTGGCAAGCTGGTGGAGGTGACATCAGGTGACATCAGCACCTGGATGAGAGATATTCAGGTGAAGCACAAACTTAGAGGTGACCTCACCCTTGGGATGCACAAACTCTGGGCTGCAAACACCACATCCCCTTGCTGATGGTCCTGCTCTGCATGGCTGAGGACAAGCCCATCTGCAGGGTAGCTCTGACCTGGACCAACGTTCACCCAAACTTCTGCTGAGGACAGGGGTGGCTTGGGAAGAAGGGGAGGATGAGGGACAACCACACACACCCCCCAGGAGCAGGGGAAGGGCGAGGCAGAACCTTCTCGCAGCCTCCCCGCAGCCCCGCTGGGCAAAGCAAGAGCCTGCCGTGGACGCCTGAAGGAAACAATCGCCTCAAATTGGAACATGGCAAATTATTTATTCAAACGACAGCCTTCCCTCCCCCCCTTGATTAGCAAACCGCTGGGGAGCCAGCCCTGATTTCCTTCAGACACACACACGGCTCCGTGCCACGAGCGCTCGGCCCGTGGGGGGCTCAGGATCTCGTTGGTATTCACCTTGTGTAGCAGCTCCTGCAACTCACACGTTGTTCTCCTCTCCCACTGGATCACAAACTTTTTCTTTGGGAGCCTGTTTGTTTTCTGCCTTTTTTTTTTTTTTCCCAGAGAAACATTTAGGTGCAAACACTTCCCCACACACTCCCTCAAACTGCTACTAATAAAACAATCTCTGCAAAGCATTGCAACTAGTTTGATTTTTAGGGAGAGGAGTGTTTTGGGTTTACATCCATCGTTCATAAAAAGCCCCAGTGAAGCCTTTGAGGAGCAGGATGTGAGAATATGGGTTAGAAACACAGGAGTGTGCTGCAAAATTGAGTGGGGAATCCCAGCTCTGAAAGCATCTCCCCATCAAAGTCAAGAGGCAAAGTGTCCCCTGATCATAGAGGAGCCAGGATTTCATTCCTGGGATTTTGGTAGTGGGAGACACGGAGCCTGGCAACATGGGGAAGACAGTGAAGGGTTCAAAGTATCAAATGAGGCAGAGCAGGGACATGAGAGGAACAAAGGAAGTTCATGTCACTATAATTTATTGATGATCTTGGCCTGATTGCTCCAGTGTTTTGTCTTAGCAGAACCCACCCCGAGCAGCAGCAGCTCACTTTGCCCCGTGGATGTGGCAGTGACGGGAGGATTTACAAAGTTTGCTTCAAAAAATATATAACAATAAACAAACTAAGAAAGGCAGCAAGGCTGGATCTCACCCTCACCCCAAGCACTTGCTGGGAACGGGCCAGGAGCTCCTGACCTTGCCCCCATCGCAGCGCGGCTCCAGGAATTCCCTCCCCATAATTCGCATTTTTCCAGCTCTCCCAATTCCCCCAGCGAGTGCCCTGGGAAATCGCTAGGGCCCAAGCATCCCAACTTGCTTAAGAATGAGCCAAACTGATTCTTTTCTTCAAAGAGGAGGGTCTTAAGGAAAATAAAATGCTGGGGGTTCTTTGTCCCTGTATCTTGGATACGAGAAAACTCCCACGCTTGTCAGAAATCAGAACAGCACCAGCAGCTCGGGGCTTTTTCTTCTTATTCTCTTTTTTTTTCTGCCCTCCAGTGTGTGTGAGCGTGTGCTGTAAAGCAGGACAACACCGTGATGGGTTTAAGAGGCAGTGAGTGTTGAGGTGCCAATTTCTAGTGTAATACAGGGTGTCCAGCTCCTTTCTTCTGTGAGCACGGGTGAAAAATCAAAAGAAAGAATCCAGGAGCCTAAATACACTCCCCAGCCATTCAGCTCGCTCATAAATATGCCCAGCGAGATGCTTTGTGCCAGGAAACCCCACCAGCACTTCCACCCTGCGTTTTGTTGGACTCTGAGTCAAATCTTCCACTCCTGATGGTGCCAACCGGAGTTCCTGGGCTTGCATCCCCACCCTCTTCCCCTTCGATTTTAGGCTGATGGTTTGTATTTCCTACAAACTAGCAGGTTCCTATTCTTTTTGCTCACAAGAGGTTCTCTCCCACCTCCAGCAAAGTCCCCGCTCACGGTCCCTTGGCAGGAGCCAGGCTGCTGGCACCGCCAGCAACTCCAAAACAAAGAGTTTGAACCGGACTCACCCCTTGGCACCGGGTTATGATGGAGCAGAACTTCGCAGGAACCAACCCTGCCCTTTCCTACCCGCCTCTACCGCTCCAAAATCCAGCCAATTTGGGCCAAGCCACCACAATTCAATAGTTCGGACGCTGTCATTTCCTTTTTAAGGCTGGAGGAGCCCTGGAGCCCATCAGCTCTTGACAAGCAGGGGACCCTCCAGGTCCAGCCTGGATGCGCAGACACCCGGGGAACAACCAGACCTTTGTCTGGGCTGTTATCGCAGATGTCCTGGGGACCAGGGACCCGTGCCCATCACCGGCCACACTCTCCGCACAGCGGGAAGTTTATTCCTCTAGATGGGAGCATTCTATCCAAGCATTTCAGCCCGAGGAGGTTTGAAATCAGCCCTGCCCGGGTTGGGGGGGTCCAGGCGAGCCCCTTCTTGCAGCTGGGCACCAAAGGGGCTGGAGACCCCGGAGTGTCTCGGCAGGGATGAAGTTTGGTTTGCTTTGAAACATCCCCACCGAGACTCCCTGCACGGAGCGATTTTATTTTTTCTCTTTAGTTGCATTTCATAAGCACAAACTTATGAATTGAGAACTACTTTTTTTTTTCTCCCTCAGCGTTTCTCCGAGTTTTCAGCATCACCAGCAAAGCATCCCCCGACATCCCTGCACCCAGACGAGCAGGATTAGTCCTAAAGTGCCATCAATGCCCCGTCCCCGGGGCAGCGAGCACCAAGGAGCCAGGAGGGGGTGGCTCCTGAACCCCCCTCCCATTTCACACAGAATCACAGAATATCAGGGGTTGGAAGGGACCTCGAGAGATCATCCAGTCAACCCCCCTGCCAGAGCAGGATCACCCAGAGCAGGTCACACAGGAACACGTCCAGGTGGNGAGCCCCCGCAGGAGGGGTGGGATGCTCCCGGCCCCCCGGCCTGAGCCCTCCCCCGGGAGGCTGAGCCCGGCAGAGCAGCCCGGGCAGCTCATTTCCCCCCGGGGAGGGCTGATGGGGCAGCCCCTGGGTGGGTTGGGGGTNGCACCCGTTGTTCCCCACCACCCCTCCGCCCCCTCTCCCCATAACCGCGCACCCCGAAGCTCCTCCACTTACCAGCTGCAAGGCGCAGAGGAAGATGAGGGTGCAGCGGCCGGTGCAGCATCCCATGGTCCCCGAGCAGCGGGGGCAGGGGGGCAGGGGCCGCCCGCTCCTCCTCGGCCCCGCCGCCGCCCCGGGGCTCTCCCGCAGCTGCCGCCGCCGCCGCCGGGAGCGGGCAGGGACGGAGGGAGATCGGCGGCGGCTGCCGGAGCCCCTCCGGGAACCGGGGAGGAGGCGAGTGGGGCCACAGCTTAAAAGGGCAACGCTCCGGCGGCGGCTGCCGTCCCGAATGCGGGGCAGGGCTGGCGGGGCGGGGGGTGGAGGTGCTGCTGTTGCTGTTGCNTATATAGGACACGGAGCCTATAGGGCATCCCAGGCAAGGGGAATCGGGAGCTCCTCTCCCCATACAGGTGCTGGAGTGCTCACCCTAAAAGTCACGCAGCCTAGAATTACCCTAAAATACAATGATTCTTGGCATAAAATTTGTCAGTGAGAGTGTAGGTACAAGACAAACTCAGCAAGGGGGATAAGACAAGGAATTCTTTAAAATGCACATTTTAAAGTATATACCCAGGCTTGTGAATGAATCACAGCAGAGGGATGTAGGGGAGCATCTCTCCTTTGCTTGCAAGAAGAGCTTCTACCTGAGCACCACCTACAAACCACTCGCCATACCCTGCACCTGTAGAAAAGCAGCAGACTAATTGTAAAGAGTAGAGCAGATCCAGGAGCACACAGGCACCTCCTTCACACCCCGAGTCCCCCACTTTGTCCCCTCTCTGGAAGGAGAAGCAGGGTCCAGAAGACCTGGGATGCCACCAGCCCTCCCTGCCCTACACGTTCCTGGTCACACACCACACGCTGTGTGGGACAGACTTGTTGCTAAGCTCCACACAACAGGATAAGAAGCTTTGGGAGAGGCTGATCTGGTGACGATGTGGTCTCCTTGCAATCTCCAGTGACTCCAGGGGCTGTGTGACAGTTTGTTGCCCTCTGAAGCAAGTCAGGGTTTGGTTTCTGCCCCCAAAGCAGCAGCGTGTGACCTCGTACCAGGAGTGACCAGTTCAGGTCTCCTTGCTTGTTGCAGGGGTGTGAGAAGGAGATGGCAGCTGGAATGATGGGAGCTCTGCCATCTGACCCGAGGAGAGCATTGCTGACTCCCCCCCAAGGAAGCAGGATTAGTCCTGAAGTGCCATGAATGTTAAAACCCCTTCTATTAACACCAGAATTGAGATTCAAATCAGCCACGGGGAGAGACAGAACAAACAAACAAGCAAACTCTGCATAGCTCAGATTAGGAGACAGGTTCTGAGCTGATCACAAACCCGACTGGTTTTTGATGGTAAAGGATATTGATTATGTGACCTGTGCACTGTGCATAACCAGGGCATCAATTAATGCAGTCAGGTACAATGGGACACACTTTATTGCAGGTGAAAGGAATTACACCCAGAGGAGAAACCAATTTAATTCACCCAGGGAGCTGTGGACTGAAGGAGCTCTGGTGGTATTTGTCTTCTCAGGAAGATGGGTTTGGATGGTGAAGGCAACAGGGACAAAGACCGGTTTAGTTTTTGATGAATGCAGATGAAATTGGGTAGGGAGGTCTCACTCTGCACTGTAGACATTAGAATTAAAACAGGAGCTCAAGTCTGCTGAGAGCAGGCTGGGGTTGGGCTGGTCGGTGTTGGGTGCTCTGGGAACTGCTGGGACCAGCCTGGGAAAGGCTGGGTTGAAGAATGGGTGGAAGGTTGGGTTGAAGGTTGAGTTGAAGATGGGGTTGAAGGCTGGGTAGAAGGCCGGGTTGAAGGTTGCATTGAAGGCTGGGTTGAAGGTTGAGTTGAAGGGTGAATTGAAGGCTGAGTTGAAGGTTGGGTTGAAGGCTGAATTGAAGGCTGGGTTGAAGGTTGAGTTGAAGGTCAGGTTGAAGACTGGGTTGAAGACAGGGTTGAAGGCCGGGTTGAAGGCTGAGTTTAAGGTTGTGTTGAAGGCTGAGTTGAAGGCTGGGTTGCAGCCATCCAATTAGTACTTGCTCTTAGTACCATTTCTTCAGGTTTCCTGCATCTCTCCTGCTCTCTCCTGCTTCTACAGCCCTCCCGTAGGTGCTGCTATTTTCCAGCTCAGTTGTACTACAAAGGAGACACCCTGTGAAGCACTGAAAGGTATCACTGCTGGAATACCAAGTTTGACATCAACAGAAATTTTTCTGCCTGCGGTTTTATCTTGATAAGCTGAGTCAAAGGCAACCCTGTGTTGTCTGGGACTCCACAAACATCTGAGAGAAAACACACAGACTCCCCTCAGCTTGTAAAGAAGGGTGAAGCCACAGGGATAACGTAACCTATAGTTCAAAGAGAGAGATTTAAAACTCCAGAGCCTGGTCTTATCATCTTCATCCACAGGATTTCTTATCTCGTGGAGCAGGAGGCCTGGCCAGAGAGGAGATCTGCCTTTAAGCATCCCAATAGCCTCACTGGTTTTAGTGGGGCAAGGTTGGACACTTGCCTCAGTGCTGTGGTCTCCAGCCCCTTTGGCTCTGGACACCAGGGAGGTGTTTGAATGTCCTAACAACAGGTTGGGTTTTTTGGTTGCTCTTTGCAGGCCAATTAAAAAGTGCAATTCCTGCTGCAGGGCCACACATCTACCCTTAGAATTTAACTCATAAAACCAACTGCAGCTTCAAATTAGCAAAGAAGAAAGAAAAATTCAAGCTGCTCAGTGTCCTGAGTTTTCCACTTGCTGGAGCATAACCTTGTCCTCAGTTTTTGGTGGGCAAAATTCTTCTTTGAGAGTCCAGTCTGGACGTCAAGAAGGATGTCTCCTGATTGAGGGGGTTTGGATGGGGTCTGAGGGATAATTCTCAAAAATTCTCTCCCATTACCCTGAGGTAATAACTAGAAAGTTGTAGCAGAGCTCAGCTGCTCTGGGACCAAAGCCAACACTCAGTAGAAGACCTAAGAGAGGTGGCAATAGCACTGACATCTCCTCCTTCTCTCCAGGAGGACCAGAGAGGCTGAGAAGCCCACCGTGGTGGCAGACCCCCAGCAGATGATGTCCAAAGGAACCCCACTCTGCTCTTCCCCTCCTTTGGCAGCACATTGCAGGGGAAAACAGCCCTGCAAGAGCCAAGCACAACGTGGTAAAAACTCTGCTCCTCACAACCCAAGAAATGAAACAATTTCAATGGCTTTTCTGCTTTGAAATGGTTCCCCAGCAGCCCAGGGCAGTCTGTACAATTTATCAGAGCTGGTGTGTGAAATCCCTCATTTTCTCTCTCATCCCTGTGAAGTCTTAGATGTTGAGGGGGGTGGGGCTCCTAATCAAGCTTTTCAGCATTTCTCCACCACCTTCATCTACATTCTGCATTTGTAATTCCCTAATATTAACGTGCTGAGCCGCACAACAAATTCTCCTCACTCTTTGAAGAGCAGGTGGAGGGTGGCAGAGGTGGAAGGCAGAGGCACAGGAGCTCCCTGGCATGTCAGGAGAAGAGGGAGGTGGACAATTTGTCCCCATCTCGCTGACACATCTTCCTTGTTTGTATGATCAAGGGTTTCCACCAAGGAGACATGACTGGGACCGTTCCTCCCCCGGATCAAACACTCAGACACCTCCACGGTGGAGTCAAGGTTCAGATTCATGCTCCTACAGCTTTAATAAGGTGCCTTGGCAGTTCTGCTGTGACATCCCTTTCAAATAACTCTCCTTCTTCCTCTCCACGGCTATGAAGGAAAAATATAGAGAGAGAAACACCCAGGAAGGTGGCAGCATTTTTATCAAGCTGAGGGTGGTGCTCTGTGCCTTGATCCATCACCTCACCTGAGCACGGGCACTGAGGAGCCTCCTGTGCCCCCAAAATTCCCAGTCTGGCTTATTTACAACCTGGAGACTGGGAACACGAGACAACTACCCAGCTACTTTGGGAGAAGCTGCTGAAATGAGGGTGAGAGCAGCTCTGGGGGTGACATGTCAGTGTTCTTGGGTAAATGTCTTGGGTGATTTCATGGGCATGGGCTTGAGTGGAGGGGAGGGAGTGCCCAAAGGGTTAATTCCTGCAGGCAAAGCAACTGGCCCAGCTGACCCCCAGCACCCCAGCCCCTGCAACCCGAGTCCCTGGCATGGCTGCAGCCACATATCCAGCTGCAATTTCACCCTGCAGTGTGACCAAGGAGTAATTCAATGCAGCTGCCGAGGTCCCTGGGTATTGATACCAAGTGATTACTCCAGGTTTCCATGCAGCAGTTGCATTTCTCAAATGATATGACAAAAAAAACCAGCCTAAAGGGTGAGAGGAGTCTCCAGTTTAGAGAAGCTGCTTCTCCGTTTGCTTGGGAATCATTTTTTTCCTCTCAAGCTATTACAAACTTCCCCAGGCCAATTTAACAAGTTTCGTGTGATACAAAGAAGAAGAAATCAATAACAAGTTTATTTCAGTGTCTTTGAAGGACACCTACAGCAGCATGTGCAGTGTCAGGAGCTGGCACTGCCCCAAGGTAGGTGGTACCAATGTGCAGTCTGGGGCTATTCAAACACACATACACAAAACTCCTTCTCTGCCACATTTTCAGTGATATCCCTCCCAATCCCAGCCAGAGAGAGCTAATATGTATTAAGAAGTCAGCAGTGTCAGGTGCCACCAGGCTGAAGGAGCATTTGTTACACATATTTATTTTAGGAAGAATTAATTGCCTTGGAAATAAGCCACTTGAACCAGTCTCCTGAAGTTCAGGCTGGATAGCTGAATAAAGGGGCAGTTTGCAGCACTTCAGGCTTCTCCATCCCATCCTAGATGGTCACTTTGGTTGACAATGATAGAAACTGTGACATGACACACACATACGTGACATTAACACAAAATTAAAGCCATATAAAGCTGCTTGTTAGAGAAAAGCTTTTGCTTTTCTGTTTGCTCTCTCAATATCAGAGGTGAGGATTCCTGGTGCTCGCACAAAGACTCCAAATTTTGCCTCATTCCTCATTTTTATTCCCAATTAAAAAATGTGCGTAGGCAGAAGGTCTGATGGGGGTCTCTAAATAAGTATCTGCTTCAGTTTTTCTTCAGCTCTCTTTTCTGTGCTCTCGAATCAAACTGCACTTTACGTGTTTGAGTATTAGCCTTTCATAGCCAAGTAAAACTATTTCTATCTGAAAAATCTCAATGTGGAAAACAGCTCAGAGGGACCGTGCCTGTAATTCATTGTTTTATCCTGTAGCTTGTTCCTTATCATCACATTTCATATGTGCTTGGCAAGTGGGCATAACAATTCTAACAATGGCAATTGTGCTAAAAATATTTGTAATTCACTTTCAAGCTCGAATCAGTCCAGAACTGGAGGAAGGGGAGAAGCAGGGAATACACCCCTGAATGCCTTTGTAAGTGTTTCTGGTTGGCATTAGCTGTTATCTTAGAATAGATGCTTGTCACACATGGCAGAGATGGGAAGAGAGCAATGCACCCACCCCAGATTCCAGGAATGGTGCAAACTGGACCTGCCAGGAAGCGGTGGACATTTATCTGCTCACTCAGAAGGCAAATGTTTGTGGCTTCCCTTCATTCCAGCCCCATCCTGCAGCCTTCCCTCACGTAGGTGGGTCCTTGCTGTACATCATGGCTTAGAGATGACTCCTGGCTCAGGGCAAATTGCAATATTATCACTCTAGCATTATTTTGTGCTGCTTTGGTGACAGCAGCTCCGACCCCTGAAAGGCAAAGCTGCCACTGCAAGAACTTGCTGCCCAAAGTGTGGCCACACGTTTGGTCACTGAAGACCATCAGGGATCAGTCTCCTCTCCCTGGTGGAAATTGTTGCCCAACACTGCTCCCCTGAGGCTGTGAGCACAAATATTGGATGTGCAGCTCGCAGAACCACCCCAAGCACTGCACTATCCACGAATTAAGATGGGAAAACTGAGATTAATATTCTCATTAGCCCCCTCTAACACAGCCCCTGTGTAACGGGAACCTCACCGCCTATTAATTCATATTTACCAGAAAATCACAGTGCTTATCAGAAGAGATCACTTTCTCCTTAACTGGAAGAGCAAATTATTTAAGCAGAGCTTGCTTTTTATTTCAGAGCCTTCCCTCTGCCCTTCCATGCAGGCACATTTACAGGCCCATTATCTTCTGGTAGATGCAGGGGGGGGGGTTATGTGCTTAGCTACCATTAATGGTAATGAAAATGGCTCCTGCTAATCTCCCACGTGCTGATAGTAAGATAATAGCCTACTTATTAAGTACGGAGGCCAGGCCAGGAGTTGCAGTGAAATGAGAAGGGGATTGTCTCTGTGGGACATGTATGTAAATGCTGAAGTGTTGCTCTGTGGCTGCAGTTGATTAAAAAGAAATTAGTGATAGCAGAAATATGTTCTCCCAAGCAGCGCAACGCAGCTCCAGGTCCTCTTTCCATCTGATACACCCCCACCTTTGGGGTCTATCTCTGCAGAGCAATGGATGGAATAGTCCTCTGATACCAGGCAAAGAGAGCTCTGTGTTTTTTCAGCCCTTCGAGCTGCTCTCCTGGTCTAGAAGCAAGGGATAGCCTCAGTTGCAAGCCCCCCCTTGGCTCATGGAAATAAATGACTGAAAAAAGACCCTATAATTTGAGGGTGCTGGTGGATGATAAACTGGATATGAGCCACCAATGTG